>PTEX01000043.1:1823636-1952113 GCA_003342815.1 Eudromia elegans
TGTTGATGTCCAGATTTCTGTGTTGTGCAGCTTGCTGCCTGGCACTTTAGCTTACTCATCTCATTCTCAAAGTAAAGGCCAGGTTTCATTACTACTTTATAACCAGAAGTCTTTTAAAAACTTTATGTTTGCCTAAGCTGTCTATCTAATTGGATTGCAGAAAGGTGAAGAAGTGAGAAACCTGAAGCATTACTGGTACACGTCTTGGCCAGACCAGAAAACACCAGATCAAGCTCCCCCTCTGCTACAGTTAGTATTGGAAGTGGAAGAGGCAATGCAGCATGCGGAAGAGAAAAATGCCCCAGTGATTGTTCACTGCAGGTAAACAAGTGTATATGACTTCCAGAAGCTTTTTTGCAAACAGGGACATGCTGCAAATACTGTCATGATCAATGAGAGCATCAATAAGCAATCATTCAGTAAGAGACATGCTGGAGATTTGTCCAACTGCTTGTGAAATACTGTTGGAGGTTTTTTTTAATTCAGAGAAGGTAGTTTTCTCCTACTGAGAAGTGTTGCAATTAACATAAGGATGTGAATTTACCTGAGCACAGAAGCTGATGGTGTCTTAGTTGTAAGTCATAACAGTCTTGTTTCTAGTGAGTAGTATACATACTGAGTGCTCTTGAAGCATTCTTATTCACTAAAGATGGACACCTGAAATTAAGTAAGAAAATACTTGCAAGCAGAAAAATGAGAATATTTAGCTGGAAACTTCAAAACCCTTAGTTTTGTAGATCATTTCTTTGATATTTTATAAAGCCTTTGTTGGGCTGAAGACAATATTTAGTTGCAAAACATAAAACATATGAAGCACTGTCAAAGATGAGTGGTAATCCTAACTTGCAACTAAGCTATCTAAGTTGAATTGCTAGGATACTTTCCATATTTTAAGGACAATGACTTACCTAGACCATACTTACTTTTATTAAGGGAAAAAAAAAAAAAAAAGGTTAATAGTTTTCTTTGAATGGACATCTGTAAAGCATTTGACTGAGGTCTGTATAATGTTTTCAAGAAGTCAGCTGGTAGATATACAAACTTAAATGCTAAAAGTTACATAAATGGCGTAACGTCATACAATGGGAATGTTTTAGAGGGACTCTGTTGTGACCTGTTGGTAATCCTGTGCTCTCCAATATCCTTATTAATTATCTGTAAGCAGACATGGTGACCGGTAGGAAAATGTTCATATGATGCTCGTTAATTAAGTTAGGGTTCATTGACTGACTACCAATGAGTGGTGTGGCCAATGAACTCTCTCTTGTACTCTGGTCAACTCAAATATGGTATCATGTGAAAGATGAGAAGCATTTTTGTAAGGTCGTTTGCCTGATTTGCCCAACCTTGTAGATGTGCAATTGTACCCTGATTTTTCTGCATGCAGCAAGGAGTGCTCTGTCATGTTCACTATCATTTTAAACCTGCTACTTATAGTCAGAAAAATTCAGCAGAGTAGGCACACAGGGTTTCAAGGACAAAATTAGAAGTCAGTTAGGTACCTCCATCGCAATTCCTTGAAGATTGAGTTCTTACAGAGCAGGACTATTGCTCTGTAATTTCCAATTTTCATTGAATTGCCTTGATTTGGTCCTTGTATACTACAGGCAAGTTAAAATGATTCCACTGCAGCGGTTGCTAAGGCAATTGCCCTAAACAGCACAAACATGGAGTCAGAAACCTGTCTGTGCAGTCAAAGAAGCCCTATTAGAACTCGAATAGCAGCTCTCTGCAAAGCCCATTGTTGCTTGCACATTGTTGCTGGTGTTTTTGTGTTATGACTTGAGTGCAGTTTAAACAGAAGGAGGATTTCTTGCAGTTGTGTCAGTGTGCAGTTGTGCATTCCTGAGGATGCTCATTTAATTATTTAACACATGAGAAGGGCTGTCAGCTTTTGCTGCTAGTTCTTTATTAGATGGTAAGAAGAATTCACAGTTTGAATAGCACTGTTTTTGAGAGCAAAATCACTTCTAGTCATTAAACAAGGAATGGGTTAGGTTAAAAAAAAATGGTGTTCAAGAAAGCAGAAGTGGTTTTAGTAGTGAATTTGTGTGTCCTACTAGATCAGGGAGTTATGAGGTTGCAGATCTCATCAGTAAATGGTATCACACCTACATATTGGTGCTTGCCCTAGTTATTTAAGTAAGATTTCTTTTACAATACCTCTGAACGAAAATAGCTTCTAAATAAGCTATTAGGGTTAAGAATCAAAGGGCAAGGGTTGCCCTCAAACCAAGTCCCACAAAAAAACACTGCTTAATTGTTTATTTTAAAATAATTAGTTACATAAGAGAGCAGGCAGAGGCTAGGTAGTCCATTTCTGTTACGTGCAAAAGGTGGTATGAGTGGCCCACACTTAATTGTGTTGTCCAAGTGAAATGAATTTTTTTTTTTTCAAGTTACATTTTTGTATTTACAGGTAGCCCTCGACATCTGACAGAGGTTGGAGGGAGGGAAGGGATAACGGGTTTTGATTGGTGTTTTTATGGTGCTTATTGTTTTTGCCCTGTGATAAGAACGCTTCAAAGCAATCTAGCATGTTTTCTGCCTCTTCTCTTCCCCTCCGTAGCGCAGGCATCGGAAGGACTGGCTGCTTCATTGCCACCAGCATTTGTTGCAAACAGCTGAAGAGCGAGGGCATAGTTGACATACTGCGAACAACCTGCCAGCTACGGTTAGACAGGTAAGACAGCCTGTTTCCATTCCAGAAAAATAAAAACATTATTCTTTGCTTAAAGAGGAGGAGGAAGAGGGAGGAAAACTAAGGCATGTGGCAGCCAAGAGAAAATGTTCCTAGAAGGAAGTTGTCCCATTCTGAGTTGTTCTGTAGCTTTGCTTATCTTATGAAAGCAACAAATCAAAAGCAATAACCATAGCAACCAATCTAGGTCCATAGCTGACATGAAAATCTACACAGCTGTAGGCACTTGAGTGTAGTAAGGGACAGCCCTGTAGTTGTCCCTGTCTTTGTCCAGAAGCCAAGGCTCAAGCAGTGAGCTGCACTCAGATTCGGAGCCGCAGATCCGCACTTGGCCCTCAGGAGGAGTTGGGAGACCTGGCCTTGCTCAGCTGGAGCTGTGAGCACTGCTGCCTGCCTGGAGCCTTGCAGGGATGGGGAGGGTGAGGACAAGCATGGGCTGAAGTGTTTGCAAACCAAGGAAAAGAGAGATGCCAAGGACTCCAGGCATTCAGTGGTTGCCACTGAATTTCTTAGTACACCACCTTGAATTTGATTATGAAGTAAACAGGCATGAATTTTGCACCAGAGATGTTATTTTTCATCTCCCACTGGTTTCAAGTGCCATCAAAACATGTCTCAGTGCTCTCTGTAATGATAATGATAAATGTATTCAGAGGAAGAGATGTCATGAAAAACATACCAAAGATTTTTCTGAGGGGGAACCTCAACCCCACGCTGAACTTGATTTCAGAGGAGCAATTATGCTCAGTGGGAGGCAGAAAATGCTTGCTGCCCTGCTGAGGCTCTGATAGACAGGGACCTGCAGGAGCCTTGGAGGTTTCGCTATTTCAGCGGATTTCAAGCCAGACCAGGAAAACTTTCTTGAGAAATAAGAGAAAGAGAATATGAATAGGGAGTGCTGCTTTTTCATGGCCCAGTGAAGCTGGCTGTATCTGAAATATTTTGTGTCTGTGAGTAAATGCAGGCAAATAGCCATAAAAATGAAGACACCCGCTCACAGAAGTGCTGCATAGAGAAGACCAATTAAAAATACTAGCCTTGCAGGGAGAGATGAACAAGGAGTCATTTGCAGGAGGAGAAGAAAGGAGATCACAGTAAAGGGTGCCACAGAAGTGAAGAAAGTCTGCAGGGGCCCCTCTTGCTGCCATGTGCTTCTCAGGGTTGCGATGGGATAGGAAAAAGCCATTTAGATCAAGAGAGCCATTTAGGGAGAGCGTAGTCACAGGAGGGAAAGCAGTCCAACACCATCCTTGCCATGAGAGAATATTTTCTTCAAGGAGAGGAGGAAAAGAGACTTGCAGTCTCTTGGGAGTCATGCTGCCATCCACTGTCATTCTGACAAAACTTTCACAGAATCTCTGGGTGACTCCAGGAGCAGCATGTGGGGATGAGAGTAAGCAGCTACAAGAAGGAAGATCCTCTCTGCCTCCTTCCCTCGCTTAGTTGGTGGCAGCTGGCGAGACAAAACACGGTGTGTGGGGAAGACTCATCACGAGAGACTCCAGGAAATAGGACTGGGTATGGACCCAGAGCAGGTCCCTTGCTGCGTGCATGGCAGCAGAGAGGCTGGCACTAGCCCAATGCTCCCTTTCAGGTTGCTGAGCGGGTGAGAGTACAAATGTTTCTCTCCCTTCCTACCCTCATAAATCACTTGCAAAAAGCTGTGCTTTGGGCTCACAACTAGTGGCCCACACTTGGTCCTAAAATAACCGTGTGTGACTCAGGAGAGGAGCTGATCATTCCTGAATCCTTTCCATGGTGCCGTTTCCCACAGCATAATTCACATTTGAAAGGTTTCTGTGGCAAACAAGGGTGAAACTCTGATTTCTCTCTTCTGTGCCAAAGCCTGGACAGTGAGTGTGTCATGATATGCAGATATGCACGTGTACCCACCTGTATATGGGAAAGGGAGGAAGCCTCATGAAGCAGGGAGCCAGATAAAATGGAAAACTGTTTTCTGCAGTCTGAGACTCAGGATGGCCACCCTAGTGCTTCTGTTGCTACAGCTTCAGAATAAACCCCCATTGTCAGTGGTGCTGCAGGGGAGTAGGTGCCAGGTCTGGTGCACGTTCCCTGCGCGTCACAGGCCTGCAGGAGCAGATTTCAGTGTGGCTCGGAGGGACTCAGGCTACCTGTGAGCCTGGGTCGTGAGCTGCTTGAAAATGCAGTGTGTTTCCCACCTTTACCTGTTGACTGGAGCTTCTCGTGGGTCCCTGCCCTTCCCTTTGTCTTTAAGAAAGCATTCCAGGGAATACCATAACAAAATAACTGCAAAAGGCTGATGAGAAGGTTGTCCGGGTCTTCATCTGCCCCTACTGCTATGGTAACTGTGCAAGCTGCATTTGGGAAGCTGGCGCGCATAGACGGGGACAGTCCCTTAGGAGGGGGCTGCCCGTCTGCCATCCATTTGGCTCTGAGGAAGCAACTTCTCATTAATTTCCTGTGGGGTTTCGGAGGCCAAGGGCTACATATGCGCGCTCTCAAACTGACGCAGTCTGTTCAGTACTGGCCTCCTGTGGGTTCCCATGTTCCTGAGCAACTGTGCCAGGTCTCAGTCCCATCTTGGCACTGCACTCCCTGCATCTGCAGCAGTGCTACTGCTGGCATGAGTTGGGGGAAACCTACCCTCAATGTGAGCAATGGGCTTGAATTGTGTTTGTAGCAGGTTACCAAGAGATGTTATCACTGAGGTGCTCTCAACAGAACCCAAAATGCTAGTAAAATCTGCTTAAAATGGACCAGTTTGTCTCCTATTGTAGTTTTTGTTAACATACTACTTGCAGAAGGATGTAGGGTACACACATGGAAAAGCAAATTACATTTCTGCCTTTGCTTGCATTTACTTTCAAGTTTGCATTTTTAAAGAGAACATCAAGTGCTGGAAGGAAAACTAAACCAAAGCACAGATTTCTGTGCTGGGCATCTTGACTGCTGTCCCCACTTCAAATAGTAAATTTAATAACCAGTTTGGTTTGTCATGTTGTGGTTCCTCTGTTGCAAAGTCTTGCTGGCCATTCCTGGTTCCCTGGCAGCCTAAAAGCATGGCCTCAGATGGCCTAGCCCTTGGTAGTGCTGCTCTTGGACCCTGGGCTACATGTGAATTCTTGGAGAAGCTGCTTCACCTCTTCACTTCCCCATCCCCATCGGCCTCCGCAGTTTTGGGGTGGGGACTTGTCCACAGTACTTAGGGTTGGGCTTAGAGTATAGACAACCCCATAGCACAAATGCTATGGGGTGCACAATCCCAAATAACAGTGGGGGGGTCCTCAATGGCTTAAGGCCTCTGCTTAGGAAGATTAAGGTAAAGCTCATTGCTCTTCTGACACCTTCTGGCCCTCAGGTAGCTGAGACATTCCAAGTGAAGCTCGAGAGCAGTCTGTGAGCTGACTGCAATTAGTGGGTGCTTCTTCCTCCATTTATCGGGGCTTTGGAGCAGATCTTTTCTGTGTCACACCAGTTTCATGTTAGCTGTGCCATTTGCTAGATGTGACTTGCTTGTAATAAGGCTGCTGTTTCTCTCTTTTTTTCTTTCCTTTTCAGGGGAGGAATGATCCAGACTTGTGAGCAGTATCAGTTTGTCCATCATGTCATGAGTTTGTATGGAAAACAGCTTTCTAGAGCAGCAGAAGAATAACTGCTCATGATATTCCTAAAGCCTAAAGTCAAGAGAACTTTTGACTGCATTCATATCTATTCCAGATCTGATAAGAGACACATGGTAACCTGGCTGTCTTAGCTAGAGAGAGAGAGACTATTTTACTCTGATATTGCTTTTATGCTCTTGCTTGCGTTGACATTTAAGAGCTGAGGTATGCCTTGTCTTAAACACATGTGACAGGACATAAACTTCACCAAAAAAGGCTTATTAAACTGTAAATAAGAACAGTAGCTTCATTTGTTACGAAATCCAAAAAGGAAAAGCAACCCACTGTCTTCAGTTTGCTGTTTTTAAAAGATAATTGCTAATATATCCAAAAACAGTGTGAAACTTTTTGAATTGTCATGCTGAAATATGTACCGTATGTTGACTAAGCTTGAAAGTAACTTTTTGCCTCTGTTTTTACATATAAGATTACCGAATACTGTGTATATCGTAAACCTTCTGAGCCTCTGCATTGAAAGATTCAAGCAGATCCATGTTGAAGTGAAATTTCACACTTCATGATTGCTTGTTTGGTATTTTCTTTTGTTTGTTTTTAGAAAGTCACCCCTGGGTTTACCAGAACTAAGAGGAAATAATTATTTCACTGACATGAGTCAAATTCTCACCTGCAATTCCTACCAGCAACGTACCCCAGAATGATAAAATCTTGGGTGAATCAAAGCTTAATAGAAGTTAATGTGAATATAAACTTTTTATGATTTATTTTTTATTTGTTAACATTTTGCAGTCTCAGACTGCATCCATTTTTACACAGTCAGACCACGACTCTAACACAATTCCTCCTGAAATTTCAAGTTTGAAATCAGGTGAGGAAATTTGACTTGATATCATTTTTATTGAAAGTGCAGTGATAAGATTGTTTGTGCTCTGTGAATTTGAACTTGTTTCAGAGCTTTGAGGCTGACTGCATGCCCAATGCACATTAAAATTAATGAGAATAGAAATGTAAATCCTGTAGGCAGCTTTAGAAAATTCTCATCCTGAGTGTATTGACTGCTTTTTAATAAATTTGCCCTCAAATCAAATTTAGACAGTCATTAGCACCTTCTAATCACTTGTCTGGGCAACAGTATTTCCTTTCAGATAATACAGACTACTGCTCCTGCTTTTCCTTTTAGACCTCAGTCTGGCTCAAGACTGAAATTTATATTTAATTCTGAGAGGTAAGCACATGTTTTAATTCTTTATTGAGCAAAAGAGAGATATATGGAAGCTTTAACAAGAAAAGATGAGCGTTTCATGAATAGAAACCATAATGATCTACTAAAAATATTTTTACTTCTCTTTTTTTTTTTGTAGTAATAATCCACACCCACCACTTTAATTAGTGCAGGAGATAGAGAATTTATTGCACTTGCTAATCAGGAGGGGGTAAAACAGTACTTGGAACAGTAAGGACTGATCCTGCTTCCCCTGATTTTTTGCCATTGCCTTCAGGAGATGCAGAGTAGGGCCAGAAATGTTGTATCTACAACTTTGTCACTGTGGGGAAAGCTTCCCAGCATTTCAGTACATACCTTTTGTGTTTATTCTGTATCCATGAATCTGTTTTAAAAAATCCTGTCGGCAGGATTTGCATGAACGTGTGGCAAAATGTGTTATCTTTAAACCACTTGATTTTATTGCTGTATTTAAAATATTTCCTTCAGTGAGAAGCTAGCAGGAAGAACTGGCATTCTTTTTAAAAATACTGGCGGTAGTCATTAAATAGAGCAATAAACTTAAGCTTTTGAGCATAACATGACTGTTAGTTTTATGTAAACCTTGCTAGCTCTCTGGTGCCCATTGCTCCAGATTCTTTCAAAGAGGTAATGCTCTTCTAAGCACTCTTTAGAAAGAGCAAAAACACCACCAATGTTCTGAATAATACTGTAAGTGGGGCTCCCTATAAATAATACTTTCAGCTGTTCCGTGCCCTTCAATGTCAAACCTGAGTCAGTGAATAAAATGACTTGTTCTGTCTGAGCTGGCTGTGTATCTAATGAAGAATATTTGTTGATGATGGATAGGCATGTGCGTGTAGGAGAGAAGGTGAATGTGTAAGTTGCCTCCTGTGTAAGAAGATTTCCTAGAGGAGAGTTGCTCTATGGCAAGCAAGACATGAAGGTATCTGAAACACTGCTTTTGAGGTCCTTGTAAGATCCTTAGCAGGTATTAACTGGCATTCCCTCACTGATGGGAGTAGGAATAAATATTATATACAGATGAGGGACATCTAGCTTCCTGCCCACTCCCATCCTCAAATATAGACTGTCCTGAAAGGACGGTCTCTGACTTATAGCTGCATTGCATCAACTCACTTGTCCAGAGCAAGTGTCAGCCTAGTTGTACTGGGTGGTTGTGAGAGCTAAGCTGTCACTGTCTCACACCAGGCAAGAACATACTGCTTAATCTGGACCAAAATGTTCAAATGCTTCTTGAAGTGTTATTTTGTCTACGAGAGTTGAAGCTAATCCTCCTGTTTGTTCTTTGATCTTACCATAATTAATATAATTAACATATTTCTCTCTCTTTTTTTTTTTCCAGAACTTTAGGTCTAAAGGACACTAGATTGGCTGTTCTGACCTCTCCTGAATGCAGAGGTAGTCTTAAATGTGTTAGGATTAGCAGTGAGAAGCCCTGCCTGTGCAGAAGCACTTGAGATGAGTGGAGCTGCTGCTTCTGTTCTTCAGTAGGTTTGAAGCTGAGCTGACTAGCTAAAAAAACCTGTTCTGTGCCTCTTCCCAGGCACCTCTCTTCACAAGGGGCTTCTTTTTAAGAAAAGAAAAAATACCTAGCACATTTTTCCAGCTCTCTCTCTATCACTGTTCAGGCCTCTTTGTACCAGAGATTAGACTTAGTATCTGCAACACAGTGTTTCCCAGAGGATGAAATTCCTCTCTGGGTAGATTGGCATATAACAAATCTGAAATGATTTTATGTAGAAGGCTCAAGAGTTCAAGAAAGAACTAAACAGATCTTGGTTTCCATCATTTAACTGCTATATATGCAGCAAAGGGAACGTGCAACTTTCAGACAGGCAGTCGTAGCGATATGTGTTGCTTGGGGAGCTGGCAGGTTTTAGGAGCACATCCATCCCTCCCCAACCCATACTGGAAACCATTTTAAACACAGGGCAATAATAAACTTCAAAACTTTAAAATCATAACTGTCTCTTTTTTCGAGGAAAGAAAAAAATCAATTACTCTACACAAAAGCACAGGAGAAACACACATGAATGAAAGTGTTTGCAGCTTTGTAAGGGAGCAAGATGAACTTCTGCACAGAGAACCTGCCCAAGCTTGAGCTCCATGCAGTCCCCAGCAGGGCAGCAGCAAGGCTGTCACAGCTGATAGCAAAGCAGAATCATCGGGAAGGGTTAAATGATCTAACTTGAAGCTACAAGCCATGTTGGCACCAGAGCTGGTAACATGGCTCAGAGTGTGTAAGAGGAGAAAGCTTAGGCAGTCTGGTGAAGGAGCTGGGTGTTGCAATTCCGTCACTGTCTCTGCTGGACCATGTCACTCAGCTTTGGTTTCCTATTGCTTATTTTTCTTTTTTTTTTCTTTTTTTTTTTCTCTTATTTTTCTGTTTCTTCTTAGGCCAAAAATAAGGTTGAACATGTCACTGCATTGCACTAGTTTCCCTCTGAAATGTTGATTGCCAGTGTTTTCAAGGAAAAATGCTGTTTCTCTGGAGAGAGGCTTACTTGTCAGATATTGTTCAGAGGGCTTAGCCTCTTCTGCCTAACTTCTAATCTCAAAACCACAGGATAGAGAAGTTCTGTAGCACCATGTGCCCTATTAAAAGCTTGTCTCTTTGGAGGAACAATAATGTTTACCTGAGGCAAAGTTTTGTTGCTGTGTCTTAGTTTCTGCAGTCCTAGCAGCAGCTGTGAGATATCTGCTTTCCTCTTGAAAGACAGAGGCTTTTTACAGCAACGCTTCCCCCTAGGGATCGGAGGGATGGAATTCTGCACAGCTCCACTCGCTCTCATCCTTCTCCTTCGTATGCTTAGTGTGCTTGCCTCTGTAGTGGGCATGGGGAAAGCTGTCAGGAGCACAGAGCACTTGGGAAACGGACAGTGGTAGCTGGCTGATTACCAGCTCTGAGCAAGAGAACAGCCCTATTAGGATGGTCTACTTGCTCATCAAGGGAAGAATGAAACGTAGAACAAGGTTATAGTGAGTGGAATAAAAATTTGGGGTCCAGTGAGCTGGGTTCTGTCTTCTGATTTTACACTTTGGTAAATAAACCAGTGCTTGAGTGTCCATGCATTTAATATGTGACTAGACCTGTAATGGTGTTTGTGACAACATTTGGTATGGATTTCTCCTTTTAAAGAGTAAAAATGTCTTCATAGACACAGATGGGACATGGGCTTTAGGTCTTCCCAAGAACTATTGTCCCTTGTGTTCCTAATTTCATGTAACTAAATTAGAAGTTTCATTTCCTCCCTGGAAAATTCTGATAGTCAACTGATTATCTTGCTATTTTGTATCCAAGCAGATGCTATAATCCAAGTTCAGAGGGCCATTTCCCTTGCAGCAGACATGCAGATATTTGTGTGCATCTGCACGTTGGGCAGAGGATTTAAAGAGGTTTTTTGTTGGTCTGCGTAGGTTTGGGCTGCCAGACGGAACGTGTAAAGGCACCATCTGCTTCCAGAGAGCTGCTTTGCTTGTTGCCTCGCGGGCAATAGGACCTCTTGGCTTCCTCATCTCTCTGACTCAGCCTGCTTCTCTGGCCTCCAGCACCTCTTGAAGTCCTTTTGCTTTTCGTGGTTATTTTTTATTACTGAAAAAGCTGACACCTCTTCCTTCTCAGCACATTTATTTAATTCTGTCAGACTTTTTACCTTCCTCTTTCCTTGAATAACAAATATTATCTAAAATCATCAGTATATCCCTAGGGGATTTTCCCATTGCATTTCTGAGTAGTTTTCCACTAGAATTATTTCTGATAGCCCCTGGAACCTGGTAACGTCTTTGGGTCCTCTGTTTTTCTAAGTTTCTGTATCTCTCAAATTTGTTGTTGTTGTTGTTATTAAGCGTCAAGAGTTATTACTACTCTGATGCCTCCTGTGCCAGGCTCCCTTCTTATTTGAACTTAACAGAAGTGCAGAGTAAGTAACAGCATCCTGTTCTGAACATGCATCAAATGCCAACAGTGGGAAGAAGCAGTTTCGCTCTGCTAGTTTGGCACTGCTCACAAGCAAAGACTTTAGCGTCCTTCAAAATGCCTAAATCTGTATGCAAGTAAGATGGTCCCTTGCACTATTTTACTGCTATTGTACTTGCATTAGTGATTTAAGACTGCTAATACACACACTGGGGCTGTAATCTCTTTTTCTCTCAAGGGGTAACTTACTCTGTCAGAAAAAAACACCATTTAAAAAAGTGTGACAGACTTTCTACAGACGGTAAAAACAACGATTAAAGAATCCTCTCAGTAGCTGCTGATTTTCCAGAGATCCATGTCCATATTTCAGTACCTGTGTGACATGGTGGGACCTCGAAATGGTTGAAACTGCTGCCTTTAATAAATAAACAAACCCCAAACTGGACCATTTCACTGAGGTATGAAATGATCACCAAGGACTGACTTAAGCAGCAAAGCAGGATTTGTTGAATGCTCAACTGTTTGAAACCTGACCCTATTTCTTTTTCTTATTGTTATTTGTAAATGAAAAAGGAGGCTGGTAAGTTGTTTAATAGTCTGTCTTTGGTAAGAATTTTGAGAAAGCATGACATAAAACTGTCACAAAAAGAACTATCATTAAAAAAGCGGGGTTAGAGAGTTTTGATTGTTTTTAATTAAAGAAAGCATCTATTTAACCTGCCAAAGGTTAGTTCTTTTATCCTTATACTTGAGGTTTTATCATCCTGTTACCCCAAGAAGGGAAGCTGCTGAAGTTGGTTTAATGGATTTGACTGTGTAGCCCACAAGAGGCCAGTGTGTATTTGAAGTTTGTACTACTCAAAGCCCTATTTGTCCTGTGTGGCAGGGCCTAGCCATCTTCCTGAGACTGCAGCAGTCAGAGGACCTCACATTAGCTGAGGGACACAGAAGGGTGAGAAATGGTCTGAACGCTCTTGTCTCATAGTAGAAATTGACCAGGACCTTAGCATCTGCAAGAAAAGGTAAAGTATATATAAGCAAATATTGCCTGTTATCCCCATATGTTGTATTCTATGGCTGTAGCTGGGTCAGATGGAAGGTGTCTGGTTCTTGTAGCTTTCTTTTCCCCATGTCAGCTTTGCCTGCTGTTTTTAATTCTTGGACCCTAAGAAAAAGAGTGAAATGTGGTTTCTTGAGACACTTAAAAGCAGGAGTAAAAAAGCTATGAAAAGTATAGCATAGGGAAGACTGAACTTCCTACAAATAAATTAGTTGGACCCGTACAATTTTCTTTGCAGTAACTGACACTAAAATTACCTCACACAGAAATTGCTCGCACAATGTCTTCCTTGTGTCTACTTCGCTCAAGATGTGTTTTTAACTTGTAAATGCATGCCAATTCTGTCAAATTTTGCCACAGTAAAAAGAGGATATTAACAACACCACATGTAATGAGTGAAGTCAACCTTTCTGTAGATACTCGTATGTTGATATATAGTATATCTGTGCTCCTGAGAACACAGGGTTGTCTGCATTATAACTCTCATTCTCTTGCTCGGAGATGAGGTGCAGGTGAGTGTGAGTTGTACTGATAGCCAGTAGCAGATAATGCCATATCCTTCAAGTCCAGCCTCTAGGGCTCCTGAAGTCAGATGACCCCAGGGATTCCTTGTTTCTCTTGAGATCAGAACTGTGACAAGGCTTCCAAAACTCCAGTGCTTTTTGTTGAGGGCAGTTTTTGCTGTGCTGTCCAAAAGGCAACCAGACTGAAGGATAAATAAAGGTCATAGCACAATATATGGGAAAACAAACAAACAAACAAAAATCCTTTCTTAACAGTCATTCCTAGTTCTTGCATGGCACAGGCTTTTGGACCTGTTCAGAAAAATTGTGACCAAGAATTAAAATTTTGATTATGTAGAGGAAATAGGAGCAAAGAGAATTCCAGTTTTAAGGTGAAAGGAGGAATTGTTAGAATGTGAGCTGCTTAGGATTTGGAAAAATCTGAGAATCAAGTTCCAAAGCATTGCAGAGGACTGGGCAGTAGAGCAGGTGAGTGAAGTATTTTGCATGACTTTTCACTTGAGCACTTGGTACTGCTGGGATAGAGCTGTCCTGTGATCACCGAAGACAAAATATGCTCCTATCCAGGCATTCGAGATTGTATACGGACATCTCCCATTCTTCCGACCCGGTCACTGATGGCAGCGTCCAGCAGCACCATCACACAGCCTGCCCCCAGCTGCTGCTGCTGCGCTGACCCTGTGCTGGGGCCTGGCCTCCTGCTCAGGAGGAGGAGGCAGCACCCGGGCGCAGTTCAGCCTACCCAGTGTTGCAAAGCTGCAGGTGTTGCCCCTGCTGAACCGCCAGCCATGGACTTTCCCAGGGTGGAAACACCTTGTCTCTCTTGGATCTTCCTGGTTTAAAGCAACCTTATGGGTTCTGTCTCAGGCCTTTGCAGCATTCTGCAATCTCACTGTATGTGATGCACCTATTGGAGCTGGAGAGGCCCTTGATTAAGGAAAAGCACAAGGAAATGAATAAGTGGGAATAATCAAGATATTATTGCAGTTTTTGTTGACTTTCTTGTTGTAAAATGGTCATGGTTTTCTGTTAACCATGGAGAAATGTGTTCATTCTAGTGAGATGTTTGCATGGAGCTGAGAAGTGAGTGTTCAGGGCCAGCTTATAATTCATCAGTCTGTTTGGAAAAATACAGTGTTTGACACAAACCCAGGAGCTAGTTTTCAAGAAGAAATGAAATGTGACTCATTTTGGTAGAAAATACATAGCTGTGGAGACTCCTGAAATGAACAGTTAAAACATTTTGCTCAGTTATGTGGATTCATAAAGTGATAAAAACAACCTTGTGAAATATTCCACAAGCTTTTGCTCACCGGTGTTATCCTGACTCGCCAGCCCGAAGGGCGAGATGAGAGTGGCTGGAGAGGGGAGCCCAGGTAGCCGTACGTGCTGCAGGCGAGCGTGTGGGCCTCTGCTCCAGCCAGGGCTCTGCTGGGCCACGACAGCCACCGCAGCACCTACAAACTGAGTTTGGGCTGTGTCGCTCCACCGAAGCGTCCGGCTCCCAAATGCAATGTGTCTCTCAATCCACCAGAGGCATCAAAGACAAGTAGCATTCCTGTCCTGGACATGCGATGTTTTGTTTTGGGGCATCTCAACCAGAAATGGGACCAAAAGAAGGTGGTGCTTTCCTGTGTAAAACTTGTCCTGAATGATATGGGGGTGAAGGGTTTGCCTGAAACCCCCAGGGCCTAAGCAGGACTCAGCAACTTGGTACAGAGTGGAGTCACATAGTTCTGAGAGCTTTCTTGAGTGAACTCCAACATCAGGTCTGCAAGCTGCTTTCAGGTTATGCATGCAGTAACGCTGCCCAGTTTGCCCATCATGTAGGTTGGTGATAACACTGAGGCATAGAGAGAGCGAATTTTTGTCTAGAGTCCTGCAGAGCAGGAGGACTGGAAAGAAGAATTGCCGTACAGTTTCTGGGGGTAGAGAGTGCTCTACCTGCTGTACAAATCTTGTCCCAGGATTTTAATTCATCAGGGTGATAATTCCGTGTATGACTGTGGATGTTCCAGGGCTTATTTGCATCTTTCTTCTTGTATCCTCTCTTTTCCCAGTAAAAAAGTGCTAGTGCTGCTAGACTGACATATCTTTTTTTTTTTTTCCCTAGCAGAAGTTGTTTCTAGAAAATCTGCCCTGCTGGAGTCCCTTGGTGTGGTGACAGGCCCCTTGAAAGCTTGGCTGAAGAAACCCTCCCAGCAAGAGTCTGCAGAGAAGTCTCATCCAGCAACAGCACCTGAGGGTGAGAAGGCACCATGTCTGGTGGAAGCCAATGCTGGCCCCTTTTCCAAGTGCATCCAGGCATATTCACCTGTCCCAGGCAGGTGAATACAGTCTGCCACCTTCCACAGCTGGAACAGTGGTAGAGAAAAGTGGGGGCAAACCCCAGTCACCTGTGTCCATCCTCTGTGGTTTTAGAGATTTGTCTTGAACCAAGCAAAAATCAATAGGAAAGCTGCTGTTCATTTTAGCTGCTGGAGAGCAGTACTTACTGAACGTACTGATGCAAATGTAGCAGTCCCTGTTTATGCAAAACTCGTGATTGAATGATTTGACTGAAGCCAGAATAATACGCCCTTTAATGCGTTAGTAAATACACTATCCCATCACGTGTAAGCTCTTCCATGTAGAGAGATCTGGGGGTCTCTAATGTGAGACAAAGATCACACGAGTCTTCATTATATAGTGTTAAAAATCACAGATCCTTCTTTATGGTGTGCAGAGACTTTTAATGAACAACTTTCATTATGGCTATCACTGGAATAAAAGGGGCAATAAGTACAGTTAAGTAAATAAAGTAAGTTTAATATTTCTTCCATAAAAGCAGACAAGAACAGAAACTGTGCTTTTTAAATAATCCTGAATAGAGAAAGTCAGTAATAGCCTCTCATTCTATTTCATTCATTCATTCATTGCTCCAAAATTTTCTTCTTGAATTTTAAGAGATAAAGCAATATTGCAAGCTACAATTAAAGGTAACCCAATGCTTGATGTAACACGGCAAGGGCAGAGTGGGCTACCAGTGAAAGAAGGGTCCAAGTTTTGTAACAGTGTCAATAAGCAGTGCAAGCTAAAGGTAACACTCTTTTTTTCTTTAGCTCTTTTTTTATTCCTACAATAAAAAAAAATCATTTAAAAAGCACTACAGTATTCCTCAGCAGCAGCAAAAATGTTCCCGTTTGTGCAGTACTGCACTTCCAAATACGTTTTTCTCTCCGTGGAGGATGATAACTAACATTTGTTTTGGGATGTGAGGTTTCTTGGTAGCATGGCGATGTCTGCAGACAAAAATTTGAGTGCCAAAATGGGTGGGCCAAGCTGCAATCTACCTTCTTTTCTTATGTGTCTTTGCAGCCTTCATGACTCACTGGCCTTCTTGGGCTCAAACGGAAATCTGGAATTGTACAAGTCAGAAACCAACCCACAGTTACTAGAGCAGCCACATGAAAACACTTTTTGTGAAATAGCAAATTTCAGGTGGAAGGCTGGTTATTACACATAATAAGCCAAATTCCCCACTGACGTCAGTGTGGCAGGGCTGTGAGTCGCTACTAAGTTGGGATTGGTTTTAGTGGAAAAGGTGGGAAGGATAAAACGTACCTTGGCACTGTCATTTCAGAAGTGAATTTTGCTTAAACAATGTCACAGGACACGGAGGTGAGTAGACGGGCCTGGGCATAATGAAAACTTTTTTTCCCACTGCACATGTTTTCTGCAGCCAACCACGTGTGTGATTTCTGTTTGAAAGAGAATCAGCCTTGTTACGTGCAGCAAACTTGCTTTAAGTAATGGGTACAAATTGAAACACAGGCAGTTCCATCTCCATGTGAGGAAGAACTACTTTGCTGTGAGGATGACAGAGCCCTGGAACAGGCTGCCCAGAGAGGCTCTGGAGTCTCCTTCTCTGGAGATCTTCCAAACCTGCCTGGATGCCACCCTGTGCCATGTGCTCTAGGGGTCCCTGCTGGAGCAGGGGGGTTGGACTAGGTGATCTCTAGAGGTCCCTTCCAACCTCAATCATTCTGTGACACCGTGTGAGGGCTTGCATGGAGGAGGTCCTATTGCCGTCGAATGCCCTTAGTGCTTAAGTGCTCATTCCATAATTGTTCCATGTGATATTTCTGCTCATAGCCTTCCAGTGGGATTTGTCAGAGAGATGTGCCACCATGAAGAATGGGATGTCCCACGTTCATGCTGCCACTGGAGAATCTGCCGAACAATCTGTTCTCCTGGATGATGAGAAGGTGGAGGAGCCATTCCTCAAGGATGGCAAAGAGGTAAAAAGCCCAGGGGGTTGTCAGTATATTTAAAGGCTGCAAAAGCCTAGTGGGAGGGTTTCATGTGTATGGTGGGATTTGGCCTGTTCTTGGCACAGGGTTTTTTATTAAGGGCAGACAGATTGAGAGGAACTGGTCTAATCCTTCTTGGGTTAATACAGCCTCAGTCCCACTAAGTTTTGGGCTTGGGTCTTGGCTTGTTCGGAGTTCCCCTTCCTGGTGTCCTGTCAGCATGCTTTCCACACTTAATAACCCGCATTCTTAGCCTGTGGACTCGCACCTTTCCTACCAGGTTGGCTTCTCGCCATGCACCTCTTCCTCTGCCACGCTTTGGTTTTCAAGGACCTCAGCGAACGTATCCTGTGCCCAGGCACGAGTGCACACCGGTCTGCAAGGCTGCTGCAGGCTGCGGCACGGATCCCCTGTCCACATGACCCCTGGAATGGGTTTTATCCACGGAGCAGGAACTGGAAATCCTGATTCCCTCGTCGTCCCATAGCAGCAGACTGAGGGGGGCTTTGGTGCAGGGATGGGAGCTGGCGCGGTTGCAAGGCAGGTTGCTCCCTGCCTCTGTCTGCCTTTCCCATTACAGACGGGAAAGGGTGAGAGTGAGGCAAGGAGCTGTCTCCAAACTCGTTGCTGAAGGATGGGAGGGAGCACACAGGGAGGTGCTGTCCAGAGCCACGGAGACAAGAGGTGAGAGCTGCCCGTGCAGGTAGCTCCCCTTCTCATGCTGTTTCAGGATGCTGGTTTTCTGCACGTGTATTGGCAGGATCAGGGCTTCCCCTGGTTCCCTCACCTGGGTCGCTGCCATTTTACAGGTCTGCCCCCCTGCAGGGGCAAACCCTTCTTTCTCCCCCTCCTTTAATTCAAGGGAGAGGACAGAGCCTTCACGCTGGCTGATCTTAGGTGTCTGAGACCGGGTTGCTGTGTTCATAAAACAGTGATGGAGATCATTGGCCTGAGATTTCACCGTAATGTTGTTGTCACGAGCAAGAAGAAGCAGCATCTCTGCGGTGACGTATAGCTGTGTAAACATGTACACTGGGCGGCGCCTGGCGGCCAGATGGCGCCAGGTGGAGCTTCAGCCTCGTCGGTAGCATCTCTGCCACCGGGCGCTGGATCGGGCTGGGCAAGTGCCGCGCGAGGAGCCGCGCGGTCAGGGCGCCCCGGCTGCAGCACAAGGGCACGGGCTGGGTTGGGTTCTTCTGGGTTAATTTTTGTAGTTGGTCCAAGGAAGGCTGTTTTTTTCTTGCATTCAGAAATATTTTTGATAACTCTTTTATGAAGATTATCGTTATGAATGTACCCATTGCATGAAATGGTAGCCAGTTTTGATTCCATGATTTCTATCAGAATCATATATATCCAAACATGACTTTAAGGAAGAACAGCACAATTTTTTTCCTGTCAGGTCTTGCAAAACTTAGAAACTGCCAAGAATCAAATCCCCAGGTATTGGGGATTTGGGAAGCTTTTTATGCCTGTTCTGTCCCAGAGGCTAAGCTGAGCAATTAAAGGAGGTCGGGCAGCAACCTGTACAAGGATCAGAACTAAACCATTGGAATCATAATGGCCTGCAGACTTCACATGTCCCCAAAGACCTTCACAAAATACAGAATTTCAGTATTAAAAGCACAAGGAGAACATGTGAAGACTGGCTCTCGACCGCTTTTGCAGGCAAACATCAAACTATATTTGCAGCTGCAAGTGTGTCTTCTGTTCTTTTCAGATCCTCCTGATATTGAAGAAGTTGCCTGGGACCTTTTTGCTGCACACCCTGCTAGTATGAAGGCAGTGAACATCAAGTTGCCTTTCAAGGTAGAGCCAGTGTCCAAAAGAATGTGGCTATAAGATGATATCGAGGTGACAGAGAAGACCAGAGAAAGCCAGTGACTGTGTGTTACAGTCCAGAACTGAACAGTCCAGAACAGCAGAGCCCATGTACTGAAGCTGAAAAGTGACTGTGGCTCATACTCTACCAGGCTTTGCCTCAGTACTGCTGGTAGGTCCTAAATGACTCATTTTATAGCCAGCCCATCATTGGTCAATATGCTGGGTTATAAATGGTGTAATCTAGACTTTCCCTTAAAAAATCTTGCAGTGGGACAGGCAGTTAACAAATAGTGAGTTGAGCTTTGCTGTAATCAGTGGAACTACACTGATTTACATCAGGAGAGGATATATGATCCTCTAAATAATAATCTTCCTCGTCACTGGCTATTTCCTCAGGCTGCAGATAAACCTACTCCCCACCCCTGGTAAAGCAGAGTTCCTGGAGCACATGGAGAATGTATTCAAGTGAAATAGAGAGCACTCAAACACCATGGAGAAAAATGGGTGACTCACTTCATCACGGAGAAGGGAAGTGGCTGGAAAATATCTTGGATCAAAGGTTGGGGGCATGCAAGTACAGCGTGTTTGCCCCAAAGCAGATGGAGGAAGGAAAAGCCTCCCTATTCCACATCCCTGCTGTCAACTCTGAGGACCTCAGCAAACCACTGGAAACAGGAGAGGTGTTTGCTGCAGAACCCACTGGTAAGCACATGGGCATCTCGGGGCATCTCTCACCAGTGGGCTTTCACAGACCTACTTTCCAGTGCTTACATCCTCTTCTGCCTTGCCAGTCCCCCAAAGAATACTGTTCCCTGTGCTGCAGGGGACAAATTCCAAGGACAAGAGGATAGAAGCTGTCTTGTGCTTGAGCTGATGGCCAGGATCAAACAAATAGCCAGGTGCAAGTCACTGCAAGTGTTTGTAGACTTAGAAACCCCTCAACATGGACTGACCACGGGTGAAGACTCGCACACTGTTCTAGTGTCATCACGTAAGTTCAGCAGAATGTTGCAGAAATGAAAAGTAGCTTTCTCAGGAAAATGTTGTGGAGGAGGAGAGAAGGTAATGAAAAAGTGAATGCTTAAAAATATTTTGTTTTGCAGTCAAAAAAGAAAGTCAGTCAGTCCCAAACTAACTTGGTTGAAAAAAGCTGTTCAACTATGTCCTGGGAGTTAAGATTTGGGTACCTCTTGTTCCTAATTTTTCTTTATGGACTCATTAAATGGCATCTGTCGAGGTTCACAGCCCTGTTTTCTCAAGACAGGAGCGTATCACAGCAGGTAACTCCAAACAGTGTCTGCTTTCCTGGACTGAAGTAGAAAGGGCTGGACACTCCCAAGTACAGCGTGTAGGACAGCAAAACACTCGGCACCACTGACAGTCTTTTGGTTTTGTTTAGGTACCTGCCCATAAATTTGGGTGCCTGTTTTCAAACCCTTATGTTTTTGCATTCCTCTTTAGCTAAATTTAACTGCTTTTCCCTGATTTAGACCACAATGGAATTAAACAAGTGACTGATTTTGTTGTATCCATCAGATAGCAACTATATGATCTAGGTTGAGCACAGCTTGTATAACACATGGGAGTGTTCATAGCAGCAGCAGCAGTATCTGACTAACGAGACTTTTGCTTTTCCTCTTCTGTTAATATTTTGGTTCTTTCTTGGAATCTTTCCACTGTCTCATTCCAAATGTTGGACTATCATTATTAATTTTCACTCGTACTATCAATTCAATCATACATATCCTAAGTATCAGCACTGTAAATAATGGAAATAGTTTTAAGAAAAAAGTTTTTGGTTCCTGAATGGAAAGATCCAACTTGATTGAAATCTGTATTTTGAAAACCTTGTCCACTCTGAGTTTACTGCTTCATGAGAATTCCCATTAAAGTCAGCAGGGTAGTCCATGAGGACACTTTTCCTCAACCTGTATGAAGATATTGGACTGTGGACCATAATTTAGTGGAAAGCATCATAATGGCAAAAGCATACTTTTTTTTTTTCATATTATAGTTGTTTAGCCAAATTCCATCTCCCTCTTCTGTACCTTGGGGAGAGACGTGAAGATGGGGCAAACTACTGCAAAAGTGGAGGTCAGACCTAATTATGGGGCTCCCTAAACATCCATTTTTGTTGTTCTCCAGGAAGGTCTGCATGAGCTGAAACGTCCTTGTGGTTATCTCAGTGCAGAAGCAATTTTAAAAAACAATCCTCGCTCAGGGATGACACTTCAGTGTGTGAATGAGCTTTGTGTCATTTGTCTCTCCAGACACCAGGTTCAAAGTGGATGGTTTGCCGGAGGATGCCGAAGGAGTTCCACGTGGTAGCTGTGACCTGCGCAGGCTTTGGACATCCCAGTGGACCCTCAAGTTCTGTTGCTGCAAAGGATCCCATGAGGACGTTCTTTTCACCATTTAATGTCTAGTGACTAGGGACGGTGTGGCCAGGTCTGCACACTTGCAACTGCAGTCTGAGGGCCTGGAGCAAATTCTAGCCTGGCTCAAAATAATGAACTGCCTTGTGTGCACAGCTTAACCAAAGGCTAAGGAAGACCTCAATACCTGTAACGATAGATGTCATATTTCAGGAACTTAGAGTATAATTACATTATTCACATTAAAATTATGCTTATTAAGATAAGGTCATGGTAAGGAATTTCCCTCTGAGGCAGCTCAGCGTAGGCAAAGAGCAAACACAGATGAACATGGTAAAGATGCTCTGAGGTCTAGGTTGTTTGAGCTTTGCCAAAGGCCATAACGGAGTCATAACACAAAGAAAGATCTTTCCTTATACAGTATGTCACTATGTCCTCTGCTGCAGTCCCCCACCAGCTCTAATACAGGAAAAGAAAACTCATGCAGAATTTATGGAAGATAAATAGATAGAAGATATGGAAGTAGCTTAAGCTATTGATGGTAAGAAATCTTTTAATTGTTATAGGAGTGGGCCTCAATTTTTGCACATAATTTAGAAAAAATAATTTGACAACTTGTGTAAGCCAGTATTACTAAGAGAAAAGAGAAATCTTCAGCTTGTAGGAGATGAAAGCCTTTAGGTTAAATAGTTACTTAGATAAGATAGCATTCAGGTTCCTTTAAATCAGAAGATAACACAAAAACAACTTAAAGCCTGAAGCTATGATTCTCCTCCTACTTGAAGACTTGTGTTATTCCAAAACAAGCCTAGGAGAATATGTACTCTCCATTTACACCATATTCTTCCTGACCCTGCATCTTCGTATAAGTATTTCTACCTTTTTTTTTTTTTATTAGCAGAGACTTTTGAAGCAGAATATGAATTTCAGTACCCGGGTGCCTGTTTGTTTGATTCAAAACATGCAGGTATTTTTGAGCACCTTATCATTTGCTCTTCTGGACTCTTAACTAGATGACTGGAAGGTGGACCTAAAGGGCGGAAAGCAAGATCTGTGTTTTCCAAAGTGCACCTTCATTAGGGGTGTGCTAATCTCTATGTACATAAGCTTGAGGATCATAAACAAGATATTGCAAGGCAATTAAAGAAAAAAAAGAATCACTAGTCATATAAGCCATATAAGAGAGATTATGGGAAATACACTGGAGAGCTCACGAGCGAGTTCAGAAGAGGTGCAAGCAAACAGTTAATGCAGAGACACCTCTCCCAAACATAGGCAGGGAATGAGTGCTGGTCTGCTCATAGAAGATGCCCTTTCCACCCTTGATTCAGGTGGTCCTCGGTCAAAAGCTGCTGAGTCTTCTCTGAAATGGCCAGTCACAGCTCTGCATATTCGTGTGGCCGTTTTAGGAGCCATTCTCTGTTTTACAGGATTTGCTCAGGCCCTTCCATCCCCAAACGTGCAAGCTGTGCAGTTTGAGAGTGCTGTTCTTCACACCTGCAGACAGAGACCTGAAGAGGGGCCTGGCGGAAGCACCTGGTGCTTGGATGAAGGGTCACAGCAGCGTCACAGCTCTCCTACTGTCTTGGAGCCTCCAGGACTGGTGAAGAGCCTCCATGGAGCTCACTCTTCCAACTCCAGCATTTCCTTAGCCTAGGAGGAGCTAGATCAATGAGACATGTCCTCAGCATAACATAGTAGAGACGTGTCAAGATCGCAGTCTCTGGAATTAGTTTTACTGTGGGAAGCCTGCAGGAGAGGCAGAAAATACATCCTTTGAAATCTGTGCTGTGAATGAAGCTGCTGTCGGATGAACAGCCGAGTTACAGGAAGGAATTCCAGCAGTGCCACCTCCAGGTAAGACCCGCACTATCCTCAATTAAACGATGCAGGTTTAACAAGTTAAGCTCTCCCATCCAAGTTGGTTTTCCTCAGTTTTAAGATGTAGCCTAAGACACACAAGGACTTGGGAAGGGAGAAGGTGAAGGGAAAAATACTGACCCCTAGAAAATGACAGAAGGACCACAAACACAAGGACCCAGTACTTAGAAGTGCTCATTAATTCTTAGATTTTCTGTGACCAACTGCTAATCTGCAGCTGGTTGAGGAAGTCCCAAACACCGTGACCCTAAAGTGGACTTGCAGCCTAGATGCTGAAGAGGAGCTGGCCTTCTCCATTGCCTGGAACGTGATGTTAGCGCTGCCCCATGGCTTACAGCTGCCGAGAATGTCTACGGCTAGAAACAGTGCCACAGGCCTGCTCCCGGGGAGGAGGGAGTTACGAAACAGAGAGCAAGTGAGGAGACGTGGTGATGGTCCTCGTGAGCCAAGCCACGAGTGCCCGGAAGGGACATTAGATGAACCTCTCCATGGCCGCCCACCAGGTGAGCGTCCTGTCCTTGTCTGTGCAGCTGATCCATGCACAGGCCTAGGATGTCTCGTTAGAAGCAGGCCCAAAGAGGACTGAATAAACCCCAGCTCATCAAAGCAAAGCTTCCACCCAGTTTGCTGGTTTGGGGCAAATCCAAGTCCAGTTCATCTGAGTAGTTAGATCTGAGCACAATTTTTCTGCTTGGTCTACAGCTGTTTTAATAAAGCAGTCAAACAGACCGTAATTAGCGTATTAACAGGTTATGCATGTACTTTCCCAGAAGTCTATCCACACATAATACAAGTCTTCTAATCCCATTAATAAAAGTAATAGGTGATGACATAAAAGCAAGTAATAAACTAAAAACTTTTTAAAGATGTCAGACAGATGGCTTGGAACCATTTGTATCTTACCATCAGCTTTGGATCCCTCTACCTAGATGTGTTCCATCCGTTCCGTGCGTGCTGGTAAGAGCATTTCCAGTGCCTTCCAGACTTCAGTTGTGTTCATGTAGAGACCCTCTAAGCCAGGAGCTTTTGAAGTTTGACGTAACGCCAGGAAATCCTGTGATGTAAGCCCAAGAAAACTGCAGGGAACAGCGGGGAAAGCCAGGCTGGCTGAATGTTGTGGTACATTCCCTTGGTCACAACCTGAGCGTCTCCAGGCAGGACACGAGCATATGTGAATTGATTACCCGGTCTTCATCCTAAGTAACAAGTTCCAAGATGTATTTGCACAACCTTGGGAGATGATATCCTGCAGGATAAGGAGAGTACACAGCTCTTTCTTGAGAATGAGGCCTGAGTGGAGAGTTTGATCTACAAGTGCTACATTCAGGATCCAGGGCATTTACCCGATGAGACCTATGCCAGGGCAAGATGAGCTACCAATTTATGAAAACATCTGTAAAGAGATGGTGACAAATTTAAGACTGGTTTGCAGTGGACAGTGGAAAAATGGCCTGTGTAGCTCCCCATCATTCCCCCACAGCATTCTCTAGCCTGTTAATGCCTCGGAGCAGCCCCAGCGGAGCAATATCCCTTCCTGTCAGAGATCTCCTGCTTGGGTTTATAATTGGGTGTAATTTAATCACACTTTTCTAAAGCACCTTGAGAGTCAAAAATCCCAAAGCACTTTACAGTTTAATGGCATTAGTGAGAGAAATCATCAATGTATCTCTGTGGAGCAAAAACCCAACACCTTATTTACAGACTGAGGAACAAAGAAATTAATTGCTTGCCTGCAGCTGCACAGCAGGTTAATGGAAGAAGGAGATTTCTGATTTCTCCTTCTCATGCTTTTCAGTTTGCATTTGTTTACCTGGGGCAGAGGCACGCTGGCCAGATGTGGAGATTACTGCAGTGTTGCTGATTCCTGCTTCCTTGGTGAGTTTTCCGTGGTGGAGAAAAAAATACCCAGAGCAGGAAATGTCATGCCCAGGTCCTTCAGATCTGTACTAGAGCCGGAGGAGACCCCTGTCCCCGTGGGGCTGGTGGTGTGCGTGGTGTATGTGGGTCAGACACTCGCAGGGAGCAAAGCAGCCCGCAGTGACTCCGTGTCCTTGGCAGAGCGTTCTGGCCCCGAGAGGAGCGGGCATCCCCAGCAGAGCTGGCTGCGTGCCCCCATGGCAGACGCCCTGCACGAGGGCAGCATTCACGTCGCGGCCAGCTCCGAGCTGCGGCGCGACCATCGAGACGCGTCTGCCCGCTCCTCGTCCTAGCTGCCGGTGCAAGGACAGCAGCGAGTGCTGCAGCGCTGCGGAGAATAAGGTGCAGAGAGAGGAATGCAGCCCGAGCTCACCAGCCTACCTGGTAAGTCACGCTGGCCGCTGCGGTGCTTCCTGGGGGGTTTCCTTGGCTCTAAATGTCAGCTCCGTGAGCGTGGTTTTACACTCTGCCGGATGG
This sequence comes from Eudromia elegans, assembly GCA_003342815.1. NCBI lineage: Eukaryota > Metazoa > Chordata > Aves > Tinamiformes > Tinamidae > Eudromia > Eudromia elegans. The sequence continues at coordinate 1,849,452 of PTEX01000043.1, forward strand.
ACACACTTACCTGGCTGGCCTTGCACAGCCCATACCCAGAGAGGAAGCAGCTGCTCAGTCCAGAGATGCAGCAAGCAGGAGCTGCGAGGGCCACAGCTCGTAAGAACTCGCTCCCGTCCCTGGAAACAGGCCTTGCTCTGGCTGTGTCTTCCCCTCAAGTCACTGAGACCTGCCTTCGGTTGCCCGAAAGCAGAAGGGATCCCCTTAGACGGTGTGTTTGGTTAGCAAGTGTCGCCCTAGGTGGCCAGCATGGCCACTTCTCAGTCCCGAGGCAGGTTTGCCCTGTGCCCACAGCAACCCAGCACCTCCAAGTAGTCAACTGATGTATTCTGACAACGGCCCTGTGCTTTTCCATATACGCTGCAGACAGGATGCTCTGTAAATCTGTTCTTTTCCTTTATGAAATAAGATTTTGACAACACTGTAAGAACAGTCATACAAATTTCCAAGACACAAAGAAAGGTGGGGGCGGAAACTCAGCCTTGTATCTTCTTCCTGCCTCACTTCTTTTCCATGCCAGAAGTTCCCATCTGGTAGGTTTAAATCAGGCTGTAACATAGCAGCCTCGTTCCAACAGGCTTGGGTTGGTCCCGAAACATGGACAGGGCACACGGTCTGCCCACATCATGATTCCCAAGCTTACAGCTTGCATACTGGCCTTGTGAGGTGCACGGCAGTGCTCTGAAGCCTGCTGTGTCCGAGGGCTGCAGCTGCCCTGCTAAGCACACCCTCCCTGCGCCTAACCAGGAGGCCCTCGTAGTTAAACGCTGAGGAGGGAGAATCCTCCGAGCTTCTGTGTGGGGTGAAACAGAAACCCCCCCTCCCATGTTTTCCTTTCCTTCGAGCACAGACCTTGGTGCCTCGGGGCCTGTTGTTGTCCTCCTAGAGGAAACAAGAGAGATCTCTGGAGTGAAACTGATACAGCCCCAATAATGAGGGGCTATATTTGGAAGGATCTTTCAGGGTTATTTTTGTCCGCGATCGTTGCTTCTGCTCATGGCTGCCGAGGCTGCTGCTCTGGAGGGTTCAGTCCCGTCAGCCCCCAGGCTAGCGCAGAAGTGGCTCAGTGCAGGTCCTTGAGGGGAAGGATGAGCACGCAGAGCCTCCGGCTCCCATCATGGAGCAGTCCTGTCTGTCCTCATATGTAGGATGTACTCATGGCACTTGTTCAACTGAAGTACCCCTCGCTGATGTAGGAAGCTAATCCCCTGCTAGTTTTAAGATAACTTGGTATTATTTGGTTTCACATGTCCTAAGCTCTCTGACACACTCCTCCCTGAAGGCATGATGTAAATCCAGGGCTAATGCAGCCGAGCAGTATCCTCGGCCCCAAAGCCAAAGGGAGCTTCCCTGGCCTGGCAGTGCCACGCTCCTCACCAGCTGGGCTGCCCCATGAGGCACCGTGACCTGCCCTGGGCCCCGCGGGAGCCTAACTCCTGGGGCAGGGGAAGAGATCCCCTCAGAGTTCTGGTTGCTGTGCAGGACTTGCCTTCTGCCCCCTGCATGCAGCTTGTTGAGGTGAGGAGGCTGCACTAGGAGCACACCCCATGCAAAGCTGTTCCAGGTAGCTTATTTGTGGGGAGCGGTGCCTAAGGGTGAGGGGCTGCAGAAGTCCTGCTGGGTGAGAAGCTGGTCTCCTCAGGAGCCCCTTAGGACGCCCTTAGCAATCAGAGTGGGCCCATCCTTGCCTTGGTTCCTGGCAGGCCTTAGGGGAGGGTGGCTCTGCTGTGGGCAGAATGTGCAACTTCCCATCCTCTGTTTAGCCAGGTTTCCAGTTGTGCTCATCCTGCCAATATTTGCAAAAAGAAATAGGGCCTCATCTTCCCACATCTCCGAAACACAGCAGCACCTTCCCAGTTGTGTGGGCTCAGGAGGGGTGCATCTGGTTTCCCTTGGCCCAGAGGTGGCCTGGCGCAGAGGACACGGAGCCTGTTAGATGCGGAGTGCCTTTTTCAGAACAATAATGAAGGGAACAAGGGACACAAGAATGAAAGTGGGGATTCCCAAAGTGAGTGCTCATTTCCTATGAAATGTGACCATACAGTGTGCTTGCTTTATGCAGAACACTCTGGAGCATTTTAGGCAGTGCTTCCTAAGAGTCAAACTAAGAACTGAGGGTTGGCGGCAGTGATGCTTCCCTGTATCCTTTCCTTCTCCTCTCCTGAGGAAAGGATGCCAGAAGGTTCCCGGATACAGTGACGGAGAGGTTGCAGGTGTCCAAGCACATGCTGCAACGAGCAGAAGGGTGATGGTCTGCCTCAGCTAGCCCAGCAGGACCTCCGTGGTTACCTAGCTAATTTTGCTGCTGTCTATAACTGTGCAGGAAGCCGTAATCTGAAGTACTTGCATCCGTGCAACACCGAGAAAGTGAACACTGTTTTCCAAAGCTTTGCAAATGTGCAGGAAGGAGCTGGTGACAGAGTACAAAACTTCTGAGATCCAGAAGGGTCCGGCAATTTCATCGCTGCTGCCAAGGCTAGATAAGGAATTGCAGGATGTCTGGACTGCTGAAGATCTTGACTATTTTTGTCATGCTCATGTGAATCCTTCTGGGAACCAGTTGCAGGTGAGAGCCGTGGCAGCGACTGGTCACATACACCTGGACAACTGTTTTGGCACCTTCATTCCATCTGTAGCCAGGAGGGAGGAGACGGGATGCTTCTCCCAGTTGACCTCTAAGATATTGAAGGATACTGTGAGAAGTCAGAATTGAAGAAGTGGGAAGGCAATCTCTGCCTTCCCCTGTTGTGGTCTCTCTGGGCTGCTCTGAGAGCAGCTTGGTGGTGGTCCTGCCTGGCACAGCTTTCGTTTCCGCACACGGAGAACCACTGCACTTGGGAAGGGGCATCCTGCTAAGCTTGTGAGCAGCTCCATTCGGAGAGCTAGGAGCTCCGGCACACGCTGCACTTCAGTACAATTCCCTGTGAAAATAGCCACGGAAGCAGAAAAATAAAACCAAAGAGATGCAGCATCTACACAGTAGAAATGCTCAGTAAATTAATATTTTTAATTGCTTTTACACACAGAAGAAATGAAGAAAAAAAATACATTCCAAAGAATTAAAATAGTAAAATCAGCATAAAAATGTGTTAAGTAAAGATCCCAGATGGAGTGGCCGTACAGCCTGTGGTGACTTTACAATCAGGATGAAGTAGTAAGTGCTGGGAACGCTCCGCTGCGGCAGGGCGCTGCCGGGGCAGAGCAGCTGCCCAAGGCCCAGCTTGGCGCTGCGCACGGAGACGCAGGCTGGTGTTCGGGACAGGCCCGCCAGGCCCAGCTCGTGCTTGCTCGGCACCGTTTCCTCCTTGCTCGGCTTTTTGGTTTGGCCGAGGGCGCAGGTTTTGTGATGCCCTTCTGTGGAGTTAAGGGCTGGGTTCTGCTGGCCAGCAGCAAGCCCCATGGTGCACGAGCCTTCCCTGGGCCTCTGCATCCTCCTGCTCCGGGAGCAATTCCTGCAGCAGCAGCGGGGCACCACAGAAGCAGTACAGGCCACAGAAGTTTTGGCATTCCCGCCAACTGGCCACCTTTTTTTTTTTTCAGTTTTAGTCTATCTAGAGCTGTACACTTTTATTTCTTACAGTAGGAGCAAAAATAAAATAACATCAAGAAAACTTTCTCCAAACTAGAAAAACTAAAACTCATGAAAGGTTTTAAAGAAACAAAAAAAGGTTTGCATTGTGTTTGCTTCTGAGTTCATAATAAGATAAGATTTACTGCAGCTGCTTCAAAGTTCTGGTCCATTTTGTTTGTGCACAACTTGCATTCCCTGGTGTGTGGTTGTAGAGCACAGCTAGTGCTACCACGACCGAGTACCCCCTAGCTGCACCATCAGATCTGAGATCAATGACTGGAGCGAGCGTTTTGATGCAAGCTGAGAACATGGTGATGGTTTAGAGCTGTATTTCTAATCTACAACATTCGGGGCCTTAGGGCTGGTGGAACAAACACTTCCTTCTCTACAGGGCCGCCTGCTGCTCTCACACGCATGAAGGGAAGAATCCCGAGAGGGAGGCATGGACCGTGCTGACGCCTCCAGCGAGGCCTTCCCCCTTTGGAAGGAACTGAAATGTCCCTTTGGGAGATGTCCTGTGGAACTGAGCTGGCCACCTGCAACACGAAGGCCAGCGAGAACAGCTTCATCTTCTGTTCCAGGCTTTCCAAGAGGCCTGATTGCCTGAGGGCACTGCACTTCGGCTGCATTGGATTCATTCTAGCTGACAGAAAGGGATGAGACCTGGCTGCAAGATTTGGGTGCAAAGTTCACATCTTGAGGATTTGGTTGAGACTTTTAGAAGAACTAAAACCTATTTGCAAAAGTGAAATTAGAGTTCAGGCTTTCAAGCTAAACCCTCCTCCAGGTTCAAGCGTGACTAAGCCTTTCCTGTTAGACATGAAGAACAAATATTTTGTCTTTGCTCTCCATCTGAGGCAAATCAAAAAGGCTGTTGCATGTTCCAGGCTCTTAAGAGATGTCCTGCAAATCCCTAGAAGAGTTTTTAACACTATGTTACAATAATACTGGGGACTTAGATAGCGCTTTGCATTTCCGAAGCACTGTATGAGTATTAATCCTCACAGCATCGTGTGAGGTAAGTACGTGTGAATATGTCCATTTTAGCAAAGGGGTAAGACAGAGAGAGGGCCTGGCCCCTACTGCTGTAACGTGGCATTACTCTGGTTTTCATGCCCATTTACACCAGAGGAGGAACTGACCCCAGAAAGCTGAAGTGATTTACCCAAGGCCACAAAAGGGGCAAGCGTGACTAAAAGGCAGGAGAAGGACGTGGAAGGGCTGTTCCCTTGGGAAGCCAGCACTTCCCAAGGCTGGTCCGAGATCACAGTTCCACTGTCTCTGCTCCAAGAGCCTCATCTGCATCCCAGCAAAGAGAAAGAGGCGCTGGCCACCGAGCTTTAGAGTAGCTGTTTGCTGTGCTCACTTTCTCCTTGAACAGCCCCCATGGTTACCCTGATACTGAAGCATACAAGTCTTGGGGACAAACTATGGAACAAGAAAACTTACAAGAACCACTACAAAAATTCCAGGAATTTAGAATGTGTATATGTATTTCCATGGATGGCAGTGTATTTTCAGCAATCTACTTCAAGAGCACATGAGTAATGTAGATTCAAAGAGGAACTGCAGAGAAGGAGCAAAGTTTGATGACGAGAGCCTTATCTGGTGAGTAGCTGAACAACCTGGGTCTCTTCCTGGCTTCCTGTGTGGAGAGCCCTGCCTCACACTCAGGGGCAGGAACGCGGTCCAGCTAATCCACCCGGGGGCTCCTGCTGCCACGGAGGCTCCGCTGACGGGAGCGGAGAATCTGCTCAGCAAGAGGGCAGGTTTCCTGCGGACACTTAGAAGGGCCTTCCCAGAAAGCGTACAGTGGCAGAGCAGGATAGCAAAGGAAGCCAAGATAAAGGATTGTGGAAAAGCGACTAAGATATCTTCAGACAATTGAGGAGGATGGAGGAAGGGAAGGGCTCAGACTGGCATCTAAACTTCTGCATTGGTTATTTTAATACACACTCCTTTTCTTCAAAGCAAGGGAAAGCTGGGGGCGGGGGTGCTGGTCTGGCAATCTGGCAGTAAGGATTCAGGGTGCCTGAGTGACCCAGGGCAGGGGGAGGTCAGTCAGCCTGAGAGGTGCCGCTTGCTTCTGCGCTGGGAGCAGAGCCGGGCTCAGCCCCAATGCTCCGTCCCCTCTTAGCTGGGTCGCTCTGTTGCGGAGAGACCGAGTGTTGTACCACTCTGCGAGCAGAGTGGCACAGGCGGCATCCCCATCGGGCTGCAGCACAGGGGATGGCAATGCTCAGGGATGAAAACGCTGCGTGCCGCGGTTACACAACGGCATTACAGGCAGGGATTACACGGGCCGGGGCGCCCGCTCCCCGTAACGCAGCCGGCCTTCCTGACCTCCGTCTGAACAGCAGCAGATGCTCCCGCAGGGTCAGGACAGTTAACCTAGTTTTTTTTCTAACTCCTGCTCTGTTTGCACTAATGCAGCAGAGTCCTGGGAAGGCAATGCCTATTGCACACAGAATAGATACATAGCGAATCCCTGCGAGACCTGTGAGGGTTGGTAACCTTCCCTTACCTGCCTCCTGACCCTGCTATCCTGCCTCCTGGAGAGGCATTCCTGCTCTGCCAGCTGCTCCAAGGATTCAGTGCCTGCCTTTCAACGGGAATGCTCCAAGTGCTCTAGGTCTGGAGACAACAGTGATTTCCAGCCCCCAAGGACACCCTGGAGGGCTGCTGCTGCTCCTCTTTTCCCTGCCCATGCAGGTGCTCTGACGGGCTCGCTGGAGCCCGTGCGCGGTCTTGTCCGGCTTGGAGGAGGTGTGAGAGCCCTTGGTGCGCTTCCTTCGCACCGCTCTGCACCAGCTGCACCTTGGAGACAAGCCAGCAGGGAGCACCTCAGTGCCCAGGAATGACCCAGCATGGGCTGAAAGGAAGAACATGTTCAAGTTCCAAGCAGAAAGAGAGCTCGCTGTAAGGTATCTTAGGTAAGAGCAAACATACGATCTCAAATGAACCTGCTTTAGTTAACAGGGCTGCTTCTTTCTACATTGTTTTAAGAAAGTTTGAAGTCAGAAGTAATCTTGCATCAGCATGCAGACAAATGGAGCAGAGAATTGGGGTGCAAACTGAAGAGGCTTTCCCGCTCTGGGGGCTTGCACGTTCTTGCTACCTTCGTGTCCATGCCGAGGGGAGCGGCAGGCGCTTGGAGCACCAGGACAGCTCCGCTCAAAAGGGCTCTCCAAGAGCAAGCGCTGCCATGTGGATCCTGCAACAACCTACAGCCAAAATGAGTGCCTTGATTAGCCAACCTCAGACACAGGAAATGCTTGCAGGGAGACTTGGGAGCAGTACTGTGAGCAGCAGCACTGCAGGAGCTTAATGAGTAAATGGAATATTACTCATGAAAATCCTGAGCAAGAAAGGCATAAAGATTGGATCCTATCCGGCACGTTCAGAAGACAGAGAGGAGGTATATTAGCACGACAAACCCTCCAAGGCTTCCCACCAAAGTCACTGTTCTTGGTGTTCCTGGCACACCTCGGCTGTCCCTGGTGGCTGCTGGCACCATGTAACTGTGCATGTGTGGTAGAGGGAGGACACACTGGTATGGCTACATGGATTTCCCTGGAATTCCTCATGATGCCGCATGTTAGCACTGAGACACAGCCCCAGAGCTGCTCTGGAGCAGTGACCAGCCGCGACCGAAGCTCACAGCACCACCTCCCAGTGTGCCCCTTGCTCCATGCTGGGTGTCCTGCTTTCATCTGGCTCTCCTGGGGCCTGGCCCGCACACTCCTCTTGCCTCCAAAGCTCAACCTGAACCTGAGAACGCTCCTTTTGCTCTACTCCTGAGCTTCCTTTCTGCAGAGGCTCTGGTAGTTCCACCTTGCGTACTGAGTTCGCAATGCACTGAAGGAGAGACTAGCTGAAATACCAATTTAAATTAATTTTTACCTATTTACCTATTTAGCAGAGATGGGGGCCCGTGTGCCCCCTATGAAGGCAAGTCTCCTAGCACCACATGCTGCCGATCCTCCTTTCTGTGAGTCTCCCTCCTCCCAGACACTTGGCCTCAGTTTCAGGACTAATGCAATGCAGTAGTACAGCATTTCCAGAGAGGAAAAGTTGAATGAGCAGCTACTGCAGGGACAGTCTAAGCTCCCTGGTGTGGACTCCACACTGAAGTAAGTGGTACTCAGAGAAAGCCACTGAAAAAAAAAGCCCCAAAGATAACGCTTCAAAGAAGCAAAATCAACATCACCAGTGTGCCTAGAGAAATGGCGATCTCTCTCAGGGGTGAATGCAGCTACAACACCTGAGATATAACCCATGTTGTCCACCAGCTATTGGCACTGCACCTAGTTCCTCTTTCTGAAGTCCTCGTCCTCTCTGCTCTCTACAGCTGACAGTGCGATAAGCATTTGGGCTGCATAGTAGGTGGCCATGATGATGACCCGTGAGTAGGGCACGGGAAAGCAGAACTTGTTAACTGCAATGGTCAGGTCCGACACCATGAAGAGCATCGCGCCGATGCAGGCTGAGAGCTTGGTCCACGTCCAGAGGTCATTGCAGAGCTGCATGCCAGCCACTGCTCGCCAGCCCATGAAGCCGATCAAGGCGATGTAGACGGCCACCAAGTAGGTGAAGGGGCCCGAGAGGTAGGAGTACAGGAAGGCATAACAGGAGCTGGAAACGAGGCCCATGAGCAGGCCGGCTTTCAGGTCCAAAGGCTTCATGCCGAAGGCGGAGGAGTACAGGATGTGTGTGATGGCGAACATCAGCAGACCTGGAAGGAGGCATTGACAGAGCAGAGGTAACAGGCAGTCCTCAGCAGGAGAAAGCTTGTAGCTGTGCTGGATTTCAAATACACAGCAGCAGCTACAGGCTTAGATGTCCTAGCAACGTTACAACCCTTACTCGCCTTCAGTGAGCACGTTACTGAGTGCTGGGGATGGTTTTATGGTAAGAACCTGCACACGAGAGCTCAGCCTAGTCAGCAAGCTCCTGCCCTAAAGAACTGCCTCAGAGCACAGCTCTGGTAAGATCCGGTCCTTTTTGCAGTGACTAAGCAGCTAGAGAAGGACAACATTTGTTTTCCAGAGGGATCCACCTCCGCTGCTTTGGACAGAAGGATGGGTGCATGGAAGACCAATGATGATCCCCCCCTTAACTACCTGAAGCGTTTCACTCCTGTGTCACTTGTGAAGCAAGAAAGCTGGAATCGGAGTAGGTGAGAACACAATGTGCAGTTACTGACTCCCCCCTAACCCAGACACAGAGTCTGTTATATTTCGCCACAGACCCAAAAAACACTCACACTGTCACTAAATCTGGCTTCTACTCCACTTTTGCCCACAGCTAGGGGAAACCTTAGCTGGAAAGAAACAGCTGGCATGTTTTAGGGACTGCATCAATGTGACTGGCCAGTGATTTCATGGCTATTTGCAAGCTCTAGATGAACCTTAACTGGAAGCAATCAGCAAAAAGAAAACGCAGGCTTCCTTCCAAAGGGCACCATCCCTGAGAAATCCTAGCTGTGGGTGTCGGAAGGTCCTGCCCATGTGTTACTCACTTGACACTAATCCATTTCCCCCAAAAATGCCCAGTGGGAATGCCAGTTCTTTTGCCCATTGTACATAACAGGCCCCAGAGAGAGTCCTCTCTTCCCGACTCTATGTGATGCAGCTAAAGTGCACTTTATGCAAGTAGTCTTACTAGTGTGGCCCCAAGTTTCTGTACGGCTCTAAGGATGACATTGTGCAAAGGATCTGAGGAGCCAAGTGCTCAAGCCGGCCATTTGCTTAAAATTGTGTGACACCAGGTATCAAGGGAGCCACTGAAATCCCACGTTGAGAAATGTTTGTTCATCCATTGCAGGCTGAGGCTGCTCCGAGAGAGCGAGCTGTCTCTCCACCTTTGTGAAACACCAGAGCGAACATCCCCTGAAAGTGTGAGGTAAGGGGGGAAACCTGCAGAATGAAGCAGGAAGGGAGGCTGGTCTGCAAGGTGAGGCTGGAGAAAATGGATAGCGTGAAGGTGAAGGAAGAGAAGCTCAAACGAGGACAACAAGAGGCAGATGTTTAACAGAGTCATTAAGCATCAAGAGCACAAGAGATTGAAGGAAATCAAGCACGGACCAAGGACAAGAGCTGTGTATGGTACAGAAAAGGTAGGAGCTGTGGGAATGGTGTGAGGAAGGTTTCCTCACAGTTCCTCCTTTGGTAGCACTAAGGGGAGAGCGCTGAGATAGGGAACTGAGGGATGTGGTGCCCTTCGCACAGGAGGAGGAGAGCAGGATGCTGCAAGGCTGCTGAGGAGCAAGGGGCAGCAGGAAGGGGGCCAGGCAGCACGGGACCCAGCACTGCGGCCTGTGCAGGGAAACAAGAGGGGAGGAAAGCAGAAGCAAAGAAAGGCAGGAGGAGGTTGGTGGTGAGGCTGGCCACAGACACCAGAGGCTGCTCCCAGGGCTTCTCCTTTGACACGCACAGAAAAAGCCACGCGCCAGGGAAACCAGTGCTGACAGTGCAGGGAGGGAGACGAGTCGCTGCTGCTGCAGAGCCACTGAGCTGACAGCGGCTGCTCGGCCTTCGCCTGGCCCCCCGCGGCAAGTCAGGAGATCAGCCCTCCTGCCGCTGCCTGCTTCCTCTCCTCCGCTTCCTTCTGGGCCGTGGAGATGGAGGCAGCTAGCCCGAGTTTGTGTCCCACCCCAGCCTCGCAGCCTGGTGATCCAGGCTTCTCCTTAGCCCCTCTCTTGCTCCCTGAATGCATCAGTTGTTTCCAGGGTCTTTTTATCAAAGGAGGTGGTTTTACCACTCTAAGTAACTTCTACGTAGAGTGAGGCACTACCCAGAAAAGAGCTTGTTATTTGTGAACTGAAGCAGCAAAAATGAAAAAAAGTGTGGCAGGAGTGGGTTCCCAGGCTCCCACTTCCGTGTGAAATAATGAACAGATGTCCTTTAATAAACTCATTGTCTCAGATGCTATTCAACCGAGCCCAGTTTCCAGCCTTTTCATTTTCCTTTTGTAAGCCATAGAAATTGAATTGAAAGTATATTTGGGGCTATTTATTCCCTTGGAATTTGAAATTTCCACAGAGGATGATGTCAAAAATTCAAATGTTTTCAGTCACCAGCAATGGCAGCCTGTGGAAAATTAAACTGTGGGAGATATTTTGCAGGAGAGGTGAAAGCTGAGGTGTGCTTGCTCTGCCAACAGCTGGAACCCCAGGGCAGCGCCTCAGGGTGGGAGCCAGCAGCTCGGATCCGAGCAGAGCGGGGCACGCAGGAGACAGCCAGCCTAAGAAGGTGGAGGTTTTCCAAGTGAGAGCTAAACAAATACTCTCCTTAAATCACAAAGGAAAACATGCCCACACCCCCAATGGGGCACTTCTCTGTTGCAAGACAAGGGGCAAAATCCTGGGTTTTTTTCCCATCTAAAACAAATAGGCAGTGAATTTCTGTAACCAGCCGGCTTTCCTGAAGCACCAGATGAGCAAGGGGACTGGGAGATGCCAGCTGCAGGGAAGGAGGGAGGCTCCATGTAATACCTGTACAGAAACAGTCTCAGTGAGGAGCACGGTGAGAAACTGGGCCTGGAACATTCCTAAGCTCGGGAGCAGCTCCAGGCAGAAGCATGGGCAGCTGAGCCCCAGGAGGAGGCCGGGGGGCAGGAACGCCGACGGTTGGCATAGAGGGGACGTCACCCCGAGTGCCGCCCGGGATTCCTCAGCAGCGTGCCCAAGACTCAGCTTATCGGATCCATTCTTCAGGGCCCAGCCTAACCCCCACCGCAATCACTAAGAGTTTCTACATGGACTTTTAATGAGGCTTGGATAAACCTTTTGGAAGAGGGATTAAAACCAGATTCCAAGCACTTGGCCTTTCATAGCTGGCATTTCACACACTTTGCTCTCCTAAAGAAAGCCAAGCTTGTGAGAGTCCCAGAATAAAACAAATTGCTGACCTCCTTTGAGAAGGACAAGAGGAAAAGCCTTTGACTTCTGGAGCTGACAACTGCACTAATGGGAAAAGCTCCCTCATCACACTTTCCACAGTCCCAGCGAGCAGTTAACAGTGGGTATTCAAGAGAGACCACTTGAACCCAACGTTCAAGTTAACTTCAGGAACGCCACCAGTGTGGCTAAGTGAAAGACTCGACTGCTGCTGATTTCTTATGACAGTCCAAAGCCACTGGGAGCATTGCTGTAGGCAGGCACAATGTGGCTTTAAATTATTAATTTAAATTGTTATGTTCTAATTCGCGAACCAACAAAATAAAATAAGTTTGTTTTCCTCTGAGGGACGTGGATCTTCTTAAGGAGAAGACAGGCTGTCCTGGTAGGCTTTCACGTGATTCCCTATCATTTACGTGTCTTGCAAAACCAGCTCCTGTTTTTGTAATACAGGCTGCATGATTCATACTGATGAACCTGCAAGTAGGACAAGGTTTCTGACACTTTGGTCTCTAACATCCAGCCAGCACCGCTGCCAGACCACAGGCTTATCTGACAAAGCCGTAAGGGTCTCCTCCACCTGATCCCCACTGAGGGGCCTGTGCACCCTGCCTGCTGTTTCAGATCCTGGCAGGACCGACAGATCTCCTGGCAGAGAAGGAGAAGCAAGACACTGCCCCTGGCTACACAGGAGCTGCCAAGTGTTTCCATCTCATCCTCAGGGACTCTGCACGTGCCACCTTCTTCTTCCAGCCACCTGAATCAGCAAGTACGTGTCAGGAAAACAAACCTGCCCCAACCGCCGCTATGATCCCAGAGCAGGGACACAAACAAGGTCAGGACACTCATCCACTGTGTGACTCCTCTCAATGCAATGGATTTTAGTCAAGGGATGAGCGCCTCCCACTGCCAGCAGCTTAAGCTGTAAATGAATAAGCAACCACATGGCCCGTCAAGTCATTACTAAATAAAGAATGTGACAGCTGGCCACAGTGGCATCCCTTTGGGACTGATGCCTCACTCACCGTGAATGAAGTAGCCCTGCTCCTGCCAGATGAGAAAGGCATCTCCCACGGCCGAGAATATGAGTCCCGCTAGGATGCGACTGGCGCTCCGGTGTGCAACTAAGAAGTTGATTCCATGAGCCAGGAGGAAAACCCACAAGCAGAAGATGGGCAGACATTTGATGAGGGCACTGAACCATGAAGGACTGGAGGTTGGCAGCCAGAGGACAAAATAGACACAAGTGGCTTTGAAGAAGGGCACCAGTTTAGGGCCTTCACTCTTCACCTAAAAGAAAAAAAAATTAAATGGAAATTAATACGATCGTCAGGACTGAACGGCACTCAGAACTGTTGCCTTCCTTTGGAAGTTCCCATTTCATGTATACTCTTGGCCAGCAGCATTTCCACCCTAGAGAGAAACTGCTTGAAGTTCACCGTGATTTCCAACCTAGACCCTTGTGAATGTCTCTGCAGAAAATACCTTTTGGCTGGCAGGCTTGAGGTAATAGAGACAGAGGAAGCTTTAGATACCTTTTTTCTTTAATTGTTGTACTGAAACTATGTAAGAAATCGGTCAGTATTCAGTGGTGGCCCTTGCACTTCTCTTGCATTTAGGCTGATTGCTTTTATACATATCTTTCCTGTAGCTGAGAAAATACTGCACTCCTCTAGCAGCAAACAAGTCATTTAAAGTGCAAATCTTTGTCACAGCTTGGTGAATACTCGTGCTTAGCCAGCTACACATCACCCTGGAGATATAACTGCTCTTGTAACCCATTCCCTGTCCTGCCCTGTAGGATCACCACATGACTTCAAAACCCGTCACACCAACCTCCAAGGTGGGGATGTCACTTCCTCAATTGACTAATATCATGTCAATCACATGTTGTTTTGTTTGGACATTACACTAATCATATACTGTCCCTACTGCACTCTGGCTCAGGAATCTCTTCTGTAAATCCAGGTACCAAAACACAGCATGAGCACCAGCTACTAACAGCAAAGACGAGGCAGAGACAGATTCCACAGCCTATCCAAGCTGAGACTGCTCTTCCTAGATGCCCTGCTGGGATCATCCTAGATGGTAAGATAGATACATACGATGTTCGCCTGCTCTCCTGACACTTCTGCCAGAGGGGAAAAATGAAAATCCTCATGAAAAACTAAATTACGGTTCTGTTTTGTCCCAGGGTGTAGCTGAGGGCTGAAACAAGGAGCCCTGAAAGAGAATGTGATTGCCCGGTGATGTTGACGAGCTGTATTGTGGATGCTTGAGGCCCGCTTCTTTTTGTAAAGAAGATGCTACAGCACCCAGGGGTCTCCACAACCAGCGGCTTCTCTCTGCGCTGTCTGTCCAGCCTTGGCCAGGCAAGGGTTAGTTGCTCACTTCACAGTGGCTTCCCAGTACTGATGGCCAAAGCACACACAGGGCCTGCACACAGGGGAGAATCTAGGGACATTGCTGGTGGGCTCACTGTGAAGTCCAACACAGTCTGGGACAGCCACATGTGAGGTACTGGGGTTTTCTAAAGCAAGAATCCGGACACCAGAAACCTGGGAAAGAAATGCCGGTGTTTTCTTCACTTAAACCAAAGGATGTGGCCATGACTCAAAGTCAGCATCTGTCTTCCTCTTACTGCAATGTACCTTGGTTCGGAAGTGTGGAACAGGTTTCTGTAGGCTGTGAGGCAAACAATTCTATACCCACAGTGCTCAGTTATTATGGCCTACGCTCACCAAAACTCAGGGGCTTTTGCAAAGGGAAACTGGGTGAAGCTGGAAGACTGAGACAGAGGTAGTGGAGGGCATCTTCATATGGTGTGTCTAAAAAGGGAATGCAGTCTCTGAAGCAGCAGGACCGCAGATAAGGGTATCTTGGGAAACGCAGTGCTTTCAAAATTGCTTTTATATCTGATAAAACGTTCCCCAACATATCAGCATTTCCTTACCAGAAAGGCATTTCATTATTCATGAATACATTATTCATAGGCTATTGCCAACACAATTTTTAAACACCCCATTAAGCAACCAGGCTACACAATTCACTCACGAAAGGACATCAACAAGCTGTTAAGTTTCTTGTATTACATGGAGAGCCAGTTGTCAGGCCTCTAGACTATCCAAATTAATCACCTTTATCCCCTTTTGTTTGCATTTCTTGGGAGAATTCTGACAGCAAATGTCAAGTGAACTTCAAATAAAGTCATAAAAAGTTGGTAGAGTGCTACTTGCACTGGGGATGCCTGGGAACTGTCACGGACCTGTAGAGAGAAGAGATCTGTTCTTCCAGACCCAGCTCCCTGCCCTTCTGCAGGGACATGTCAGCACTTCTGGCAGGGCCTCCTTCTTTACCCCAGTAGCCATGGAAGATGCCCAGCACTCCATAAAGAGACTGAAATCTTTAGTACTTATGACATATATGACATATATGACTTACATACTAAAGACTGACAGCCTCTGAAGCTGCTTAGAACTGCAGCAGTGGCAGCACTGATGGTGATCTAGTTCACTGCAACAATCTCAGCTCAAGTAGCCGGTTTGCCATCTAGGAAGGCAGAAATCTATGCTGAAAGAGCTGAAGTTTGGCTTTTTTTGCAACCCACGACAAGGGCACACTTAGAAGCAGACAGGAGAGTATCTGGGTTAACATAAACATGGGAAGTTTTGTTTAAAAGCTTGTATTAAAGGAAAACACCTGCTAGAAGCAGTTACCATTACAATCACAGCTTGTCCTCCATTGTGAGCCTGCATGATGAGGCAGGTGTTAATTACACTTGTCATTTTCCCTAGGAACCTTGCCTTACTGATCATAAGATATACACTCAGGCAGAAAGATTATGTTTGCTTGGCAACCTTGAAATTACCATCCCCTACTGTCTGAACATGAACCTTCCAACCCCACTAGCATTATTTTGAAATAATGGTTTGTATTATTTGCACCTAAAAACAATGGAGGATTTTTTCAGGCATAAGGGGTCAGATTCCACCCTCAGTTATTGTCATATAACTTCAGAATCTATGATCTTATGGTCCTCATGTAAAAATAACTCCATAGCTCTAGGAAGCCTACATGCCTGACATCATTAATATTTCATTCCTTTACACCTCTTCAGCAAACATACTTCAAATGAGCTATTTTAAAACGTGTCCTTGCCCCTTGCACAGTGGCTCTGTGGAAGCCCTGGGCTGGCTCCAGGCAAAGCAAGTTCCCCAGGAAGGAAGCCACTTGCAGAGACAGAGGTACCCGCGTGGCTGAAGGCCACCAGGTGCATGTGGCACTGGGGATCCTTGGGAGGAGTCCCTCAGGAAAAGCTGAGGCAACCGAAGGTGAGACGGAGGGATTCTGCTCTCTTTAGACAAGTGGATGAGGCTTAGGAAGAAGGGATGGGGCAGCTTGCCACCTGAAGGACGAGTTGTGGCTTGTGGAGAGCCAAGCGCATCATCCAGGACTGGACTTGCCTGTACCTCAGGGAAGGCAAAGTGGCTGGATGGCTAAATTATATCAAACCTTCCATTTCCGCTGCACCTGTGTCCCAGGGAAGGCACGTGAGATGTGGATGTTGGGAAAAAAAAAAACTTACTGCAGGTGGCAAGGTCATTTTTTGTCGATGAATATGATTTTCAAGGCTCTATGCAAGGTTTTGCCAATTTATGACAAATTCTACTTTTTTTTTTCTTCCTAATTCTTTTTCTCTTCCATTGCTAATTTACTCTGGGCTGGAATGCAGTTTAGGAAACATCTTAAATACAACGCTAAAACAGCATTTGCAATCTTTAACTTTCTAAACTGTGTGTAATTCAGGACTTTTCCTAAATTCCTGTGACTACCAAGTTACTTATAGTCTCTAGAAAGTAGTTGCTGTAGGGGCTATAAAATCACTTGCTCTGCATTTGTGGATTTACAGTGAAAATACCAATGGAAATTATCTGTATCCAACCAAATCTAGTAAAACTCTCCAGGACTTAGGCAGACTAGGAGGAAGTTGTGGTCTTGCTCCCACCACAATGTGTACCCCATTTAAACAGATCTTTAAACAGATCTTGGTACTGGCACACAGAGCTCTGCGGAGGCTGAGGGCTCCAGAGAACTGGATATCCCTGTTAGGGGTTCACACATTTACAGGCTCTCTTCTGGCTTTGTCTTTTTTATTTTGCTCCAGCTTGAAACACTGCCAATTCCTTGTTGTTGTTGCTCAACAGAGCCAGATGACTCCACCAAGCAAGTCCTCCAGCCATGCCGTGGTTTGGTATTGGGGTAAGACTTCTGCAGAGGTCAGGCTGGCTGATGAGGAAGCAGCTGAAGGACAAGGGGCAAACTTGAAGGAGTGTGATGAGGGTGATGCTGATGAGGACTGGAAAAATGTTCCCAAAGTGCAAAATACATAAAGGATGTAGCATGACAAGATGATGACAAGTTTAGTACAGCAGCTCCTAAGCTGTATCCACAAATCATTAATTGGTGACTCACGGAGAGCCCAGGAGTCCCTGCTGGCAAATTTCTTCCTTGCTTTTCTCCACTAAGCAGCACTGGGATATGTTGATGGTTTGTGCCTGCATAACCCAATGATCTTTATGGGGTATGATCTGGAGGAGAATCTCTTCTGCTTCTCAGCAGCACCGGTGCCTCTGCAGCATCACCCTGATGGAAAGGAAAAGCTTCTCTATGAGCAAATGAACAAAGGGGCATAACAAGATGGACTGAAAATAAGAGAGAATAAAAACTAGCTAGCACATGGAGACATATTGCTCTCAGGACATATTGCTCTCAGGTGCAGAAAAATGGCATTAGGTTGTTGCTTCAAAATGATAAAGCCGAGGACAGGTTGCTCCTTGCAGGTCTTGCTCTGGGCCCAGGAAACAACACAGGGTACCACATAGTGCTCTTCTCTCTGCAAGCCCCCTAAATCCACCTGCACAGAAGGCACGTGTATAAACTCTTCCAGACAAGAAGGCAAATGTGGCTCTTAGCAAGGTGCTCACCATGCTGTGAGTCACAGAGGGAGAGCTAGGGTGTGAGGCTGAACAGCATGATTAGGACACAGGACGTATGATATGGGCAACTGTCTCTAATTTAAGAGCACCAGGGAACTGACCCAATGCCCCATAAGGCTACAGCTACAGAAAACCCATCTTCACTCTTGACCAAATTGATTTTAAGAGGGGAGTAACTCATGTGTACCCAGATGATACCAGAGGTAGTTGGTTCTCACTGGGCTTCCGTAGCTCCTCAGCCTTGCTGAGCAGAGGAGAAGGCTGCAGAGCTGCACAGTTCCTGGCCACCGACACACAGGAGCCCTCTGCAAAGCAGCCCCCTCCCAGGCTTGCTCTCACTCTTTCCATGCAGGCTCATGCAGCATCGAGCTCACTGCATGGGTACGCACTCAAACTGATGTGAGGGTGTTCTTATTTAAGGCAGGGGTTCAGATGTGTGCTTGTAATACAGAGGATTCAACTGTTCAGCACCCAAATGCACCATTTACATTTTCGCTTTCCTCTTCCTCCTGTTATTTCTTGGATCAACTTCCCTTCAGAAAATTCTCAGTCTTGCATTAAAAACCGCATGGCTTTTTCAAGTGCATTGGACGTTTTCAGCTACGAATAAACACATGGGTGTTCAGGTGTTAAAAAGGACTTGCCTTTTTAAGCATTCTGAGCAGCAGACTGGGAGGAAGCCCTGTGGCATTTGCCCCTGGCCAAGAGGCCTTACCTGGCTGTGGAGCAGAGGCACCAGCAGCCACTCTGGGTGCTCAGCTCTGTATCCCTCATGGACAGCTCACAGAGGACATGGAGGAGATATAAAGACTCTGGCCTGTTACACATTTTGCTTAACAGGGTGGCTAAAGAAATCGGCTGGTTGGGACAGCCCTAACTGTGCCCTCCTTGGGTGCACTTTGCCTTCGACACTGCTCTCTTTCAGGAGTGAACATGCTCCCAGCAGAGAGCTATCACTTTTCAGCAAGAAAGGCGCTGGCTCATAAGTGCCCCAAGCTACTCCCTACTGAAACTCTGAGGAAAACTACTTGCTTATGGAGAGTAGTAAAGAGTTACTAAACCAACCAGCTGATCAAACTGCTGAACTACTGTGTTAGTGCAACATATTTGTGCAAGCTAGGACTTAATAGGAGGGCTTGTTTGTGTTGGAGGTGCCACTGGTCAGGCATTCAGGGCAGATGTCTCACCAACAGCCTCAACTTGCTACAGAAAATTGAGAAAGACCTGGAACCTCAGCTGCCTGCACAGGTGATAAATAAACCCTCTCCTATCAAGTGGAGACAAGACTGCAGAGGCACCATCTGAAACGGGCTTGTAAAATAGCTAATAAATCACCAGTGGTAGGTGGTTGCCTTTCAGAAGACGCATGTGCTGGCAGCGGGCTGCTCGGTGCCATCGTGTTTCTGCCCCACGCTGCTGAGAGTGGCCAGGCTCTGCAGGCTTCGTACAGCTCCTGGTGCAGCTCAGGACTCTGGCCTGTGCTGAGGGCCATGCGAGGAAACCGGGCTCGCGCTTGGCTGTCCAGCCCGGCCTGTTTGTAAGCAGGCCAGAAACTCTGGCTTGGGCTGCTGGGAGAGTGTCTGTCATTCGGCATGGGCTAGACCTGGGGGCTCCCACCTGCACAAGGACCGTCCTCCCAGCCCTGCTAAGGCAGCTCCAGCACCATGAGGGGAAAGGGTGGGTGTCTTGCCCTCCTCCTGCAAGCCAGGTCTCATTCCCCTGGCCTCTCTTGTCCCTCCAAAGGCCTGAACAGCCTCTTCGTGCCGCCAGCTCTATCGCAGTGCTCCCCGTTACTCAAAGTGAACTGCTGCTGCCACACTCCAGCTTTGTTCCACCAGAGACGGAGGTAGAGTAAGCAGCTAGAAATACCTAGCTTGCTGCTGTTGTTCTTTTTTCTTCTTCTTTTTAAGAGCAAGCTGTGGCTATCTGCCAGACAAAAATACAATTAAATATTTGGCACAGGCCCTTGCAGGCCTTGGGTGGTGAACTCAGATATATTGCTGCAGAGTTCTTGGCATCAGAAGAGTTGCCCTTCAGTGAAGGCATAAGGGAGCAAGGGGTGGGCGAGGATTAATTAAACTGGCATCTAAAAAGGGCCCAGCCCAGGGCTAGACCTCCGCACAGCTGCATGCTGAAATGGGATCTGCAACAAAAGCTCTATTTGGAAGCCAAACTCCTGCCCCGTCAGCAGTCCCGTCACTATCCTGCCTCATCTCCACATTAACTGCAGGGGCTACCACCGAGGTTAAAGGTTAAGCTCTTCCAGATGAGTTATCTCCCCCACGTGCAGACAGAAGGGGAGGAATGTGGAGCAGCACGGAGGCCTGCGCCTGCTGCCAGCAGTGGGACAGCCTTCGCAGTGAGCTGGCTGTGCTTGCAGGAGCTGTGATGTAAGAGAGCACAAACCTCAGATTGGCTATAGGTGTTTTTGTGATGGCTTCTTTTGTTTGGGTTGGTTTTGCTTTTTCCCCTTAAATCAGATGTCATCCCATTTACTGGACTGGTGCAGAGCCACAAGCAGGACTGTTTTAAAGCCTTTATTTAACCTGTGGTGGAAATTACTGATTGCCCCTCCGCAGCAGCCCTACAGGTGTCAGCCGTACTGGGGATTGCCCTCAGGGTGCACTCAGCAACATCCCCTTGCCAGTGGTCAGCACTGCTAACCAGCCGTGACCTCAAACACCTCTGCGGGCCTGAGGGAGCCAACAGAGACCCATGTTTCAGGATATCCACTGGCTTTCACAGAAGGAGGCAAGAAAAAACATTTGCTTGCAGTCATCTTCTATCAGAGCAAAGATTGCTTTTCCCTCGTGGCACTCCAATACTCTTTTCTGCATGGCAGAAAGCAAATCACTTCAAACTTTTCTTTTGCTGAAATGCTCACAAAAGAAGCCCTCGCAGAGGTTTAGAAACTGCAATCACACTGGATCTGCCCTTTCCCTTTGCTCATCAGCACTGTAGGGCTGCCGTGCTGGGGTTGCACAGCCACCCAGGCCTTGTGCAGTGAGGCCACATGGGACCATCTCCCCACTGATCCTGCCCAATGCTGCCCACAGAGCCCAGGGGCACCCAGGAAACCACAGAATACTCAAGGAGGCAAGCAGTGTCCTGCTGCACTTGGACGCGGGCTCTCTGCCAGGAAGGGCAGGGGCAGTTACTCGGGTGGCTGTGGAGGGCAAGCGAGGCTGGCAGTTCTGCACATCAGACGTACTGTGCAAGTCCCTGCGAGGCTGTAAGACCAGCAGCATCAGGCAAAAGCGAGTGGATGTGCCGGGAAGCCCTGCATGGACAGCACCACTCCTCTGGCCTCAGGGGGGGCTGAAGGAGGAGCCCTATCTACATATCGTAACCCTCAGGCAGAAAGCTTGTGAAGCGCTGGTGTTAAAGAAAATTAGGAAGGAAAATAGCAAGGTACTCCAGCAAGGATGTATTTTCACAGCTGTCACTTTAGTTCCTTATAAGAAAGTGTCAGGTCACCTCATTTTATTAACAGAAGCAACTTGCTTTAAGAGAGCATGTTGTAAGGTCAAAGCATGGCAGTAGAGCACAGATATTATTTCCAATATTTATTCTTGTGCCAAGTCTTTGTGGCTTGAACAGGACAGTACCAGGCACAAATATCATGCAAAGTAAGTGGACTTTCACAGCCAAGAAACTACTGGCAGCTGAACTGGCCTTCCCTAGATGGTCTCAGCAAAGCAGGGGCAGCAGATGGGCAGGGACAAACGCTGCAAATGCACAAGCACTAGCCTGGGCACTCACACCAGAGCATAAAGGCCTCGCTTGCAATACCTTGATGGGAACAGGCTGTGGGTGCAAAGGGGGCCTGTGCTCACAAACAAGTGCAGCTGCTTACCAGGGTTATGCCCTTCAGATCAAGGGTGCAAGTCCGTGCACGCATGGAGCATTAGCCAACAGAAAATCCTGGAAGATTCACAAACATCAATTAACTGATAAGCTTGTGAGCATACTCACCCTTTTTTGCCAGGGTTGCAGCCGTGCAACTTGTTTAGTTCCTCCTGCAAGGGGGCACAAGTCAGCATTCACATCCAAGCACACCGCCATGATAAAACCAAAAGTCACAAGCAAATAGGGAAGCCAAGCTACTGTCTTAGCTCTCATCTGATATAGCCCAACTCTGTTGAAATCATGGGGGACAGAGTGACTTCCATAAGGCTGCCTATGTGCCTAGTGTGTGCTGAAAAATGTGCAGCTGCTTCAGCCTTAAGCGACAACTTAGAGGTTCCTGCCACTACCATAAATGCAGTCATTTTGAAACAACTGGAAATCCAGCACCTGATGACAAGCAAGGTGCTCCAAAGTTGCTCTCCAGTGAGGGGCAAAAAATGAAAGCTCAACATTCAAACTTGACAAAAGTCCCAAGACCACTTCAGTAACATGGCTCGGGTAGTCTCCCCTGGCTCTTGGGAACTACATGTTTCACAGAACTGTAGAGAAGTTGCCTTTGGGGAGAAAATCTAGCCCGCTGGCAGAAACAAGGTGCTTTCATTAGCTCACTAATAGCTACCATCCTCATTATGGGCAGCTACCATTACCATAGCTAATGAAAATAGCTACCATCCTCATTATGGGCAGATTCACAATAGGAATCAGTTTGGATAGCTCCTATCACTCTGATTTTTTGTAGCAGAGAATCAGCCTGCAATATTAAAGCTAACATGAGACCCTAATTGTATGTGTCCAGAGAGAAATTGCACCCTATGTATCTCCTGGTCCTGGTCTGCAGTGTGAGCTCTCAGGATCTTCGAGACATGGATCAATGTGTTATGCAAGGCAGGAGAGCTCTGAGCGAGCCCACCTACCACCCCTCAGCTCTGGTGGCATCTAATCATCTCCTCCCTCAGCTCGTTGTTACCTGGATACTTGTACAAGTTCAGCATCACATGGAGAGATGCTGCAGACCAACACACTCATCATCCAGAAATCTGCCATTAGCTGAAATGCTGCTCAGATTATGGCAGTACAAGCAATAGATACAAAAAGGGCACACGTGGGCTAGAAGCAGTATCTGTCACCTTCATTTCAAGCATGCCGCAGTAAGGAATATCTATATCGCTACAGTAATTAGAAATCTACGGGCATTCATGTGAGGAGAAAGGCCGTAGAAACACTGAGTGCTCTGTAGTATCCACTGGCCTGAGATGGGAGGAGGGTTATATAACTAATGATCTTGTATCTGAGAGTTTCCACATGCTAGCAGAAGATGGGTACAAGATGCTACCTTTTCCTAAGAGTCTAATTTCATTGGAGTTATTATTTCCACAGTATTTTGCCCACACAGAAAAATAACTTTGTCTGTCATGCTCTGTGTATTTTGGATATAGATAGTTGAATAGGAAAAGAGAATAGAAGGACTGCACCTATTAAAATGAATTATGTGCAAGTCTTTGGAACTAGACCCATAATCTTAATACGCAGAGCACACTTGGAACAACAGGCATGTGAGACTTGAGCAATACAGCTGAGTTAACAAAGTCTTTAATTTACCGCACCATCTGCAAATGTGATGAGCACTAACCACTTAACACAGCTGCACTAGGACAGGGAAGAGCATTCAGGGAAGCCTGTGCTACAGGCTACAGCCTACAACAAAGAATGGCACCGTCATAGTAACAACATACAAGTTAAAAAATAAGTAATGGCCATAGCAGTATTTTGAGCTCTAACTGGCATACGTCAGCACAGGTTTTTGCTCAGTAGGGCAATAGCGCAGAATCTCTCAGCGGTGCAAATTACAGCAGGGTTTCTGTGCTCATCTCCATCAGCACTGTTTGGACCTTCTTCAGACACCTTCAGGCAGTTCAAATGATACCTATCCAGTTTTCTAGATCTGTTCAGTATTTGTTACCAGTGAGTACTTTTTCGTATCATGTCTTTGCTGGTTTTGACCCAGTTCTTGTAAGTGACCTTCATACTCCCCCATGGTGACATCTTGCATTCACTCATGTGTGGCGGAGAGTTGACAAGGGCTGTTTCTGGGCTGCTTCCCACCTAGGAGGGCAAAGGGCTGAGGGCTTCACTTGCTCAGCACTGTCAAACCACCTTTTCTCTCCCCTCCCCAGCTCCCTCCATTTCCTCAAGGTGACATGTGAACCTCTATACTTTAAAGCTTAGCCTTAACTTCAGGAAAAAATCAGAGTTCTTTTGAATGTGTAGAATTATGGAGACGTAGAGTAACTGCCCGTCTTTGGGCTCATCTCATTCTCCACACAGAAAAAAATAAATATGACAAAAACAAGGCAGTCTCAGGAGGAACTTCTATTAAGATTGGATCAATGGTGACTGTACAAGTCGGGAGTGAAACCTCATATATCCATAAAGCAAATGCACTGCCTAATAGCATTGCTCTCCAGCTGCAGGATTTCAGACTGTCCTGCTCTCTACGGAAAAAAAACCAGCTCTTATTTCAAATCTGCCAGCTTCCCCATTTTGCTTTTCTCCCTTCTCCACCACTGCCTCCTGCACTGTATCCTCTCCCCTAACATGGGCTGGGGCATTGATCCCAAATACACATGCAGGCCTTGGGTTCCTCACAGCCCCATCAACTTGCCCAACCTGCTGCAAGGCAGGGGTGCTCAGAGCCACTACACTGCTCCCCTCTGCAGCAGAACAGGTAGGAGACAGCAGGCAGACAGCAGAGATGGATATGGGGTCGTTCACAAGAATGTTTTAGCAATATAAAAAATCATTTCTGAGCAGGATGCTCCTGTTTGCCTACGAGGATAAGCAATGAAAGCTGCCCTCCAAGGTCACTGCCAGGTGGAACAGGCACTGCTCACCAGCTGCAGCAGGACCTGCAGGCACATGAATCCTCCCCATCACCACCACGCGCCATGCCAGTCTGGGCTCTGGTGGCAGCAGGACTCCAGACCTTCATCCCAGAACAAAGGCCAGAGCGGGGCTAGCTGTGTGTGCGGCACTGAGGTCTGTCCTTGCAGCCCTGCGAGCACACGGTGTCCCCCGGCCACCATTCCCCCCTGGCAGCCCGCATCACTGAGCGGTCTCAGCCATCTGCCTCCCCAGAGCTGCCTCTCTCCGCTCTGTGCCTCCCGCATGGTTTCTTCCAGCAGACCTACAGCTTAGGGCTTTGGGTAAACTGCTGCATTTCTTCTACAACTCTCTTGAAAGAGAAATGTAGGGAGGCCACAGGAAACCATGTTGCATCCAAGTAGTCACAGTCATCTGCTGCACTTAGGTACCAAGGCCATAGGCTTGACAATTGGAAGAAAAATCTTGTTGCTCTCAGTTGTGCCTTTCTAGCATCTTCCAGACTGAGGCTGATGCTGCAAGATACAGGGAAGGGACTTGCACTGTAGATAAATGAATGACTAACTTGGTGTTGTCCCCAAAGATAGCATGCCTGGCAGAAGTCATAGCAGAGATATCCCCGCTGTCCCCAAACACCTGCCCTCGGTACGCAGCACAAGGTGCTGCAGCACAGAGATAAGCCCCAGCAGCGAGGGTAGCCCCAGATTGCTCTCTTTGGTGCTCCCTTGGCGAGCGATGCGCCAGGGGGAGCCCAGCAACCTTCGGGCTTCTTGCCCCCTGCTTCTTGCCTCGCGTGGCTCCAGCTGGCAGCTGGGCAGGGGCTATGGCATGGGCTCAGCTGGGCCCTCGTGGGCCGCAGCACGACCAAGCAGCACCCTGCACGGCGTTCAAGGGAAAGCCGGCTGCAAAGGTTGTCTGCAAAGGACTAGGATGTGGACTAGGAAGGCTGGCAGCGTGAGCTCTCTGAAGCCCTTCCCTCCACTTCCATGGCCACAGGAAACAACCAGCCATGGCCCCTAGTGTCATCAGCCCTCCAGCCCTGCATGGGCTTCATGCCTGTGCTTTGGTGCTGTTTGTGAAGCTGCTGTGTCAGAGGCTAAGCCAGAGCAGAAACATGTTGTTACACACCATAAAGCAGGAGTAAAGCAAGCACACTTTTGGTTTTCCCAAATTACCTTCTTGAGCCGTAATTCCTGGTGCAGGTACAGCTTCTTGCCCAAATTACACACACCTTTCCCAGCATATAGCTGGGCTTTAGGCACTTGCGCAATCCTTGGTTGAAATACATTCCGCAAGACTACCCTGGTCCACTGGCCTTAGGAGCCAAGTACTGTTTCCTTGGAATTATAAAACAAATTTTGCCAGTTGCTGACCCAATCTAACACTGCCCAGCACAAGATTTCACTTCTGAAGTGCCAGCATTAAATTCACTGAAATGAGGACCAACGATTGAGGATGGATTTAGCTAATTGAACAGCAGCACAAAGATAAACCTTTTCATTTGCTTATGAAGAATATGAGGCATACAGGGGAAAAATAAAGTGTTGTCATTCCCAAGATATAATTTATAAGCTATTTCTCTCTGTCTCTACAGATAAAAATCACCCCCAAGCTGCTGCTGAACTTACCAGTTACATGTTAATGACTGGAGGGAAGATTAATCTGGAGGATCAGACAGTACAAGCTGTTGTACAGAACTAGCTAAAAGAAACCCCAAGTTTTGACCCCTGGCTTTGAGAGTCAGGGAGTGGGAAAGCACGGGGACCGCGCAACCCGGAGGGGCTGCTAGCCGAACGGACGGAGGAGGCACCCGCAGGGGCAGCAGGACGCTGGTGACAGGTGTTAGCGCTGCAGCACGGCGCCACTTTTGCCATCAACACTCGGCCACGCTCACCGCGCACGCCGGGTGCCTCGCCCGGATCCCTCCCTCCTAGGTGCAAAGCAGGGGGCTTGGCCGCCGCTCTGCCCGTACCGGCGCAGCGCCTCCCGCCGCCCGCGGGCGCCGGGGCCGCTGCTCCCGGCGGCGCGAGCCCCGGCGCAGCATCAGCGCGGGAGCCGCCGCGGGCAGCGCGCTCCGCGCCCTCGCCAAGCACCGAGCGGCGCGATGCTGCCGCCCGGTCGCTGCCCGCGCCCGGCGACACGCAGGTGATGCCCCCGCGGCTCCTGCCACGGGGCGCCGGCAGGGCACGAGCGGCTGCCGGGGACGCCGCTCGCTCCCGGCAAGCCCGAGCTGTCACCGCGCTAACGGCGGCGGAGGCGAGCGAGGCTCCCGGGCGGCCGCGCCACTGCCCCGGGGGGCGCAACATGGCGCCGGGGGGCTGCGTCCGCGCCGCCAACAGCCGTCAACGGCTGCGGGGGGTGGTAACGGCCCCGTGGTGGGGGCATAACGGCTGCGCCCCCACCCCCCCGCGCCGCCCGGCCGGCACTCACCACGGTGACCGGGGACACCATGTCGGCGGCGGTGCCTGCCTGCCTGCCGGCCGGTCCGTGCGCCGCTCTGCCAGCCGCTCCGCCAGCGGTGCCGCCGCCGCCGCCGCCTCCCGGCCTGTCCCGCCGCTCCGGGTGTTTTCCTTTTTTTCCTTTTTTTTTTTTTCGCCGCGCCGTGACGTCACGAGAGGAGGCGGGGGGCACTGCGGGGAGCGGGGCCGGGCGCTCCTGGCCACGCCCCCCGCGCGTGGGGCGGGGCGGGGCGGGGCGGGGGGCGGCCGGGGGCGAATGGCGGCGCGGGGCGCGGGCTGGGGGCAAATGGCGGTCGGGGGCAAATGGCGGCCGTTGGTGGTCGCTGGCGGCTGTGGTGTCGCCGCAGCAGGCTCCGCCTCGTCGTCACCGCTGTTCTGGCGCTCTCCCTTCCGCTCCCGAGCGTCCCTAGTCCCCGTCATAGGGCTGAGCCCCCCTTCTGCCCCAGGGCCTTGAGCCTTTGGTGCTGCTCGGCCAATTGAGGACATGGCGTCGTTCATTGCTCAGCGCCGTGGCATGAAGGCCCTGCTGCCTGTGGCACCCTGTATGTGGGCATCGTGGCTCATCCCCGTCACCCAGCGCCCCAGCTTGGCGGCGGCAAGTCTTCAGCAGAACGCACCATGAGGCTGCCAGGTCTCAACCTGTGCCTCTGTGTCTGCGTGGGGAGCGACCATCTACGTGGAGGGGCAGCGACGTCTCTGTTGCAATAACCGGGCTCGGCAGCAGCACGAGGTAAGGCACGGACGCAGCAGCACGTGCTGCCGCGCGGCTCTGCCCAGGTAGCGATGTCGCCATCGCGGCCGCCCTCACGGCCTTTGCCCCCTGCGTGCGGAGCTGCTGCCGTCGGTGCCAGGTCCCAACGGCGGCACCAGGCCCAGGGTAGCAAAGTCCCCTGTCCTTGTGTCCTTCTTGGGTGTCCTTCCATTCCAGTGTCCTCCTGGGCTTTTCACCTGCTCCTCGAACAGACTGCTTTGAGTCTCCCTTTCTGGATTCTCCTGTTGCCCCCTCATCTGCTTTGCCATCTCCAGTGCCCCCACCAGCTACACGGCCACCTGTGTGGATGCTTCCAGCCTCCTCCTCCTCAGTGCACTGCACAAGTGCAGGGGCAGATATCCTGGGCTTTTGTGGCTGCGCATGTCCCTGTGTGACCTAGGAGCAGGTCCCCGCCTGCCCTCTGCCTCCCTAGTCCCATCTTCGTCGTGCCAGGCTCACTGAAAGGCTGCAAAAACGTTGGTATGGGCATAAAACTGAGGGCAGGAGTGTATAACCAAGGTGGAACGTGGCAAATTAGAGTGACTCCCTTCAATCTATTTTTACTTCGGGGATTAATATTTAAGGATGCAGGAAGCTGCTGTACATGTAATATCATCTTGCTCAAAAGTTTTGCTTCGCAGCAAAACAAATAGGTACTTAAATAGAAGATGATTAAGTAATTTACTATTTGCAGTCTGAGCAAAGGTCGTGTTCAGTATTTATCACATCAAGGGAACATTTTCTTCTATAAATTAAAAAAAATTGCAAGTCTTTTGCAACCTTTTGCAATAGATTAGTATCATGTTTCTGAGGACATACTGTATGCAAACAGCAGCCCTGAGTTTGTGCAGTGGTAAGCAAATTCATGTCAATAGAGCCATGTAAATAGGGAGAGAGTGTGGTGTACATCACAGTCTGATTTATCTGTGATGTGCACTGAAGTCTTTGCATTATTTGCCAATCTGGGAAGGTTTTCCACCAGAAAAAGAAGCTGCACCATCAGATAAGGAATTGCTGGGGTGAAGTATGTGACAAGTAAACCTGAATGAAATTAGAGGGAGTGGTTCTGGCCACAACAAAACAACTTGTGTCATAGTCAGTGTATTGAGTAGTGTTCTTGCAATTTCAGCTAAAATAATTCATGGAGCAGTAACAGCTTAGTGTGACTGTAAGAGCAGAATATTTTTTCCCCCCTTCAGAGAGCCAGGTGGATGAGATGGTAGGAAGAAATCTCAGCCTTTCACAATAAAGGTTTTGCCCTGCTAAAATCAAGGGCAGTGGTCCCTATCTGGAGATGCATGGGGAAACAGAGCTAGAGGTATTTAGATATTGAAAGATGCAGTTAGTTTGATACCATATGGGATTTTCAGGAGGACTGATGGATTCTTAGAACTTGGGTTCTTAATTGCTCCTGAAAATCCTTTGAGGCATTTGATTATGTCTGGGCATCTAAATACCTCTGAAAAAAATCTACTCGCTGACCCTCAGCCGACTCTTCATCTGCTTATCCTGGCCGTCGCTGGAGGAGGAGCCGGGCAGCACGGTGGCGGGGTGCGTTTTCCCATCAGTTTGCATTCAAATGGCCTCTCTCGTGCTCCAAAGCTGGAGATGGCACAGCTTTACACCGATTAATATTTTATCTAATGCAATATTTGCCTTCACTGATTACTAGCTGAAGCTTAGCCTGGTCTAGCAAATCAAGACTGTCTGTGTCATTTATCCAAGCATTCAAAATAACAGTAAAACCCACCCCCAAACATTATCGTATTACTAGTGTGAAGAAACCTGTCAGAAATGAAGGGGAGTTGTGTGCATGCTCCAACTCTCCCATTTCAGACTGGAAAACTCTTTTAGTTTCACTTCACAGAGGAATTTTGGCCCTTTCTGATTTCCTGACAACTACCTCTCACAAATATTTTAATAATAGAGTCCTAAATCTGCAGATATGGTATTTGTATGTAATGAAGAGCTGATGTCTATGATAAAGAGTTTGTAACCTGAATGTAAGGTGGAAATGTATGCCTTGGCTTATTTAATAGTAGGTTCATTTAATGTCGCAGAACATTATCCATTACTCCAGAGTCAAAATAAGTGCTACATCTGAGATATGTCATTTTCTTTAAGATAGGAAGGAGTACCCTGGAGTAAAATTTGGTAGTTTAGAAATGACAGTGATCTTTTCTTAGCCTGCTCTCTTTTAGGTACAATGTAAAAGCTCTCAGCCCACTCCCACAGCAGAAACAGTGCCCCAAGCACCAGATGAAGCAGGTAGAAGGTACAAAAATGCAGGGTACTTGTTTCATTATGTGAAATTTGTCTTAGTGCGTACAGTGCTTTTTTCCTTCTTCCTCTTTTTTGCACTTCCCCCCCCCCCCCTTCTCTTGTTGTTGCTGCATTGCCTAGATTCCTCCTTTGCAGTCTCCTCTCCTGATTAGTTCAGGCAGGAGAGATCTCATGTGGCTCATCAATCACAGCATTTTGCTCTGACAAAGAACAGCTCTGGGGTTTTAGGAAAAAAAAAGCTTTAATTTGAGGGGGAGGAGTTATTTTTAACTCACCTTCTCTAGACAAACAGGGAACAGTAACAATGTGAGCATATATTTATGGTGATTTGGTATCACAGAAGAGCAGTATCTCTGTATGTGGTACCTGAAAATGAGTCTGTGCTATATTTGTGGTCTGGATAAGCAGAATATCTGCATTGCTTTGCTTGACTTTGCTAGATGCCACTCAGATGCATCCAAAAAGGACAGCTTCCACCATGAAGTCCTGCTGTATAGGGGTGGCTTTTGCAGTGTGGGGGTCTGGGCATACTGGTGCACGATCAGATGTTGGAAGTGTTTTGTGCAGGGCTCTTCCGCGTGAGGGGCTCGTGGCTCGGCTGCTCCAAGCACAGTGCTCCCAAAACAGCAGCATAGGTACTGTGGGTTTGTCCCACGTGGATTTCTCAGGAGTGCCTGTTTTGTCACAGCTCTCTGTTTACGCCTGTTTCTGGTTTGCGTAAGTGTTGCTCTGCCAGTGCCTGATAGTATCTGTTCAGGAATCTGTTTTTATATTGGCTCATCTGACAGCTCAGAAACACTGAGCTGTTTCCTTTTGTACAAATTTACTTCTTGAAGCCTCAATAAATACAGAATTTGCCTCTGCTTCCCTCGTGATTACAGTTCCCCTAATGACAGAGGAAGCAGTGAAGCAGATAAACCCTGGATTCCCCGCTGATGTAAGGACGGCCGGAGCCCTTGCAGTATCGGCCAGCTACTTGTTGCTGATTGAGCCGCATCTGCCATTTGCATATTCAGCAGCAGCTTCGAGGCTGCTCAATGGGGAATTATCTTCCTCCCTAGAACTATTGTTCTCCCTTCCTCTTTCCTAAGCAGTTCTCATTTAGTCGGCTCCATGCCTACTCTTGCCATTATCTATCTGTTCCTGCGAGCCTCCTAGCAATAGAGTACTTAAATATAGACTTCAGAGTTAGCATCGCAGGGAAATGAAGGCAAGGCACTATGAAAAGACAACACATTGCCTGTTTATAGACCTCGTATTTGGAAGTTTTCTTCCTGGACACAAATTCAGCTCACTCTGTGGGCCTAATAAATGCTCTGTGTGTGTTTGTATGTGGAAAATGTAATATTTGTGGAGATAAGCCCATGTATAGAAAAGCAGGATGCAAGTTGTAGGACTTCCCTTGTTTATGATTGCATTATATTTTAATAACCAACAGATAGCCTTCATCTAGTTGAAAAGATAGATAAGGAAAAGAATATTTTTTATTATCAGTATTATTATTCTCTATAGCATGGAAGTTAATCATAAAGTCTGTATTTCCTTCAATTTATGTCCCTCTCCTATCCTTTAAAGCTATTACACACATGTAACGAGTTAAAAGGGATTGGGAAGGATTACATTTAAGCTGTTAATTAAAGCAAATAACACAGAGCAGCCTACCTCAAATAAAATTGATTCACAAAGTCGCAGAATGGTTGAGGTTGGAAGGGACCTCTAGACATCATCTAGTCCAAACCCCCTGCTCCAGCACGGACCCCTACAGCACGTGGCACAGGGTGGCATCCAGGCAGGTTTGGAACATCTCCAGGGAAGGAGACTCCACAGCCTCTCTGGGCAGCCTGTTCCAGGGCTCTGTCACCCTCACAGGAAAGAAATTCTTCCTCACATGGAGATGGAGCTTCCTGTGTTTCAATTTGTGCCCATTACCCCTTGTTGTATTGCTCGCCACCACCACCAAAAAGAGTTTGTCCCCCTCCTCCCTACATTCACCCCTCAGGTACTCATACGTATTGATCAGATCCCCTCTCAGTCTTCCCTTCTCCAGGCTAAACAGGCCTAGCTCATTTAGTCTTTGCTCATATGGTAAATGCTCCAGTCCTTTGATCATCTTGGTCACCTGTCTCAGAACCCTCCCTCGGAGCTCCACATCCCTCCTGTGCTGGGGAGCCCAGAACTGCACACAGTACTCCAGGTGCAGCCTCACCAGGGCTGAGTAGAGGGGCAGGATCACCTCCCTCGCCCTGCTGGCAACACTTCTCCTGATGCAGCCAGGATCCCATTGGCCTTCTTGGCCACGAGGGTACATTGCTGCCTCATGGGTAACTGGTTGTCAACCAGGACTCCCAAATCCCTCCCCACGGAGCTGCTTGTTCCAGCAGGTCAACCCTTTAATCTGTATTGGTGCCTGGGGTTATTCCTCCCCAGGTGCAGGACTCTGCACTTGTTGTTGTTGAACCTCATGAGGTTCCTCTTTGCCCAGCTCTCCAGCTTGTCCAGGCCCCTCTGAATGGCAACACAGTCCACTGGAATGTCAGCCGCTCCACTCAGTTTGATATGGTCCACAAACTTGCTCAGGGTGCATCCAATTTGATTATATCTTCTCCTTCTCACCCAGGTGCCAGACTTTCCAGGTTAACGCCCCCTGAAATAAGCTTTGGTTTACCTAGTGATTGATTGGGTTATCATATGTTTCTCTACAGTTAATAGCTACTATGTTGTAACATGCACAGAAAAAGAGGTGAAAGTATGTCTTGGGAAACATCAACAGGTGATTTATGGTAAAAGCCGTGATACAATAAAATAGTGAGCTTTCCAAACTGAGTATTGGTAGGACAAGTGTGCTAATATGTGTTCTCATTATAGCAACCTAGCTGAGCATCTGGTAGGAAAAGTGTGCCTTTGGTATGTGAGAAGCAAATAGAGAGGATCCGAGCCTAGCCCAGTGCCAAGTGCTGCAGGCAGGCGGATGAAATGAGCCTTGGGTGGCATTTCAGGTCTCAGCTTATACCCATGGTGAAACCACAAGTCACACGGGGTAAGCGCAGTCGGGAGCTGGAAGGGGACTCCAGCAATGGGCCTGAGGAAGGGCCCTGTGTAGGTGCTTACAGTGGCACTGATTGTCTGAGGCTTTCAGGAATAACTGGTGGATTTGGACAAGCAGGTTAAGATGCAGCTGCTTTTCAGAGCATTATCAGTAATTCTGACCTGGTTTATGGTGTTTTTGGAAGGGCTGTCATAAATTAGTCTTCAAAATCACTCATCACCTCCAAGTCTTGACTGGCCCATAGGCATTTTCAGAATTACTTTAAAGTCAATTTGAATCACTAATGAATTTACATCAAGCTTTCTACAGCTATGCTTGTTTAAGTGCAGTCACTGTTACATTTCCTGGGGAAATACCAGTACTGCCAGCAAGCGCTACATGGATTCTATATCGGCCAGACTGCCATTGATTTTTGGGAGCTATTTATTGCTCATGTGCCCATCAGCTGCTTCCTAGGGGAATTTTAACAATTCAGTAGGATCACTTGAAGGTCTTAAGGAGGCAAGGCAAATTCTTCCCTTTCTTACGGAAAATATCTCTGTAAGATGGTACCTTCATTCCCAGTAATAAATCAGATGGGTGCACTTCTATGTTTATCCATACATTAAAAATACTATTACTGGAGCTGGTCAAAGTCTTCCTTTTTGTTTTTCTTCCTATTAAAAAAAAATTGCATTTTCTGTTTGAGTTCAACTTGCAAGTGCAGCCAAAGCAACATTTCTTAATTAAAAGGGCTTCCGATGGAAAGGCTTCAACTGCAAGGCAAATGTAGCTCTTTTTGCCTCTGTCTTGTCTGCCATAAGATGCATATCTCTGGCAAGAACTAGGTAAAAGCTGTGTATGTTGC
This sequence comes from Eudromia elegans, assembly GCA_003342815.1. Classification (NCBI taxonomy): domain Eukaryota; kingdom Metazoa; phylum Chordata; class Aves; order Tinamiformes; family Tinamidae; genus Eudromia; species Eudromia elegans. The sequence continues at coordinate 1,883,094 of PTEX01000043.1, forward strand.
ATCAATGTGCTTTTCTCTACCTTTTACATGTCTAGTGCACCAAAGTAAGTTTGTCTACATCGAAAGCCAGCCAAGGCTTGAGGCAGAAAGTGCATCCCAACTTGCAGCTAGACAGTTTGTGTGTAGCCAAGTGAAGGTGTCCTGCCTGGGGTAGCAGAGCCCAGGGCTGGCTTGGCTCTTGGCTTGGGGCACGGCAGCCATTGGAGACAGAACCCTGGCACGAGCACATCCAGGGCCTGGGAAGGAGCTTGGTGAGCACGTGCCCAGCGTGCCCAGCGCAGGCATCAGCCTTTTGGGAGACTCACAATGGTGCCACAGTTCCCCATCTCTATGGAAACCAAGTTGTGAAAAGGCACTAGTTAAAGTGAATTGGAAACAAAACTTGTGCTTTTTTTTTTTTTTTTTTTTCCCTTGCTTGTGAATTCCCATGGGAACAGCCTGGTGGAGGTTGCCCTGGCCTCCCCAAACCTCCTTTTGCCTTCCTCTTTGAGCAAAGCATGTCTGAGTCAGCAGCAACTTCTCCAGTGCTATGGAGAAGCTGCAAAGGCAGCAAGTCAGCAGGAAAGACCCCCCCAAAATAGCTCAGAAGGAACCAAAGCAAGTGGCCAGGAAACAGCGTGGACTATTGCTCCTTCCACTCAGCAGCTGGCAGGGGACTGCTGTGGGGTCTGCAGCAGGAGAGCAGCACTGGGGCAGTATTATCAGTCCAGCAGGTTGGGCTGCAAGTGTTAAATAATGTCAGGAGAAGTTTCTTTAGTGCAGATGATTTTGCGCTTTACACTCTTGCCAAAGCTCCCATTTGCCAGCAAAGCCTGCTGTGTGGTTATGGAAGGAAAGGGATAACGATCCAGAGGGGCTTTGCTATCAGTGCACGCTCCGTGTATGTGGTGGATGGACCTTGAGGGGGTGGATTCAGACCTAACGAAGATGAGTGACAAAGAGAGGCTTTTCCTTCTGTGTGGGGGCAGTAAATGGGACTTCATGGAGACTGACTTTGTCTTGCAGCCTACGAGCTGTGTTTGTACCCTGGCAGGTAGATTGTGCATGGCTCCTGTGAGCCATAAATCCAAATAAACGGTACTTTCGGCCTCTCACCACAAAAGGCATGCTTGCATTGCCCACCGGACACAAGTCAGGGTGGTGGGGAAGCTGCTTTTTGCCCTTCATCCTGACCACATAGCCCAGGAGGCACAACGTAGAGTCTGCCTCATGGCGTGATTGAAGTAACAAGTACTTCCAGCTCATCCCTCTGAACTCCTTGGCAGTCCTGGCATGTGCAGCTCCTAAATAGCAGCCCTTGTTTTAATGATCCATATCTATGTGTCACTGCCTGACATTATAGAGACTCATGCTTGAAACTTTTGACAATAGCACTTACCACAGGGTAATCACAGAGCACTTAAGCATCTGTATTTCATAGCCCTGGAGGCCTCCTTTGCAGGTGCCTGAATCCAGAAGGTAGTTCAAAGTAACTTATTTACATGTACAATCAGTAGAAGGAAATGAAGAATCTTCTCAGGAGGATACAGAAAGGCAACTAATTATAAAGAGATGAAAAGAAGTTTTCTTTTCTTTCTTTTGCCAAAATTTAAGCACCTCCGCTGATGTATCTGTTCAGTCATCCCTCTATCCCTTTCCTAAATAAATCTCCGTTCAGGAGAACCAAATGCAGGAAGAGAAATGTTACAGCCCCATGTAGAACTAATCTAATCTTGAACGTGAGTCTGAACAAGCTTACGGGCTTGCATTTTCCGCCAAAATGAACGCTGGCCATGTCATTACGGGTACTCACCAGCGTGCTTGACCTCTGGAGCCACAGGACACTTCAGCTATCCATTTCCACCTGCTCTGTCCGTGTATTGCCATGGAGGTCCTGGCTCTGCAAGGAGCTTGCAGGAAGACCTAGGACAGCACCGAGGGAAAGTGCGTGTGCCACGAGGTCCTTGCCAATTCCCAGGCCAAACATTGGAGGCTGCCCTGCAGCCAAGGCCAACGGGGCCGTTTCCAGGGCAGATGGATCCTGTGAATGACGTGGGTAGGAACCACTGTGGAGGGCGAAGCTGCTGCTGCAGGGACAGGATGGGTTCCTGGGTATCAAAGTCTTTCTTAACCCAGGTGCCTCATAGGAACCAAAGCCATGAGTGGGCAGCTTCCAGCCCATGTAAGGAAGCTTTTTCTGGCTCTTTCTGCCAAACATTTGGTTTGTTTTGCTTTCTTTCCCCCCGGCATTTTTGCTTTTCCTAGGCAGGCAGGCTGTCCCTGGGCACTTGGCCAGGAGTGCAGTTGAGCATTGCTGGTCATGCTGTACCTTGGCCTGGGAACTTGTACTTCCAGCCACTGCTGCTCCATTCTCGTCTGCCGCTGTCCTTCATTCAGAGTTTCATGGTGGCAGGTTTCTGCCAAGAGAAGCAGATGTGCCTGCCCATGCATTTGTCTGGGGTGCCTATCACTACTTCTCCTGATCAGAAGCATCTTCAGGGAAGGGAAGCAGGACCCACATCCTGTTCCTAACAGAAATTACCAGTTATGCATTGACCAGCAATTAACGTCTTGGGACAATAAGACTGAGCAGGAGCTTTGCATAGCTACCTGCCTTGCTCTCTTACCTGGAAGAGCACTTTCTTATCATTGGGCAATGCCCAAGATGCTGCAGCACTGACACCCCAGAAGTAGGTCTTACACAGCCAAAAATGGTGGATCACTTAGTTGTGGTGTTAATATGAAAAGTACAGCCTTGAATTTGGGCTGACATTTCTCAACCATACCTGTCTGCAATACCATTCTGAAAGATTATGATTCCTCCTCCCCCATCCTTTTATTTTTTTTTCACAGGCATAAGATGAGAAGCTAAGGATAGTGCTTTTGTTGAACAGGGTGTTCTTCCATGCTAATCCAGGAGCATGTGGTAGGGCAGGGGCTGTTGAATTGGGTTTTCGCCTTAGTAATCCGCTACTCTTTGCCACTCACTAGCTGGGCAATATTTAGGCTCTGTGTGGATAAAATGAAGTTAGCCAAAATGGGCAGCAGAAGAGGAATAGAGGATGATTCACTCGATATAGCTGATGCCTTTGATGCAAGAGTTGCAGAGCCTGAAAAACGTAAAAATCCTGTTATGGGTGATTGTGCACTTGGGCTTGCTGTTCCTTGCTATCTTACTAGTAGTCTGTATTCAAGCAAGTAACTTTCATTTTAAGAAGCAACCCAAAAGTTGTAACTTGCTCATTGGACCATAGGAGATCTGTTTCATCTCAGTGCTTGTTTTCCTTATGGAAAGCTAAGATGATTTTTTTTTTTTTTTATTTAGACCACTGAAATATAATTGAAGAGGAGGAATGGCCTTACAGAGAAACGTGGTGACCAGGAATTGCTGTCTCTGTTGTTATCCAGCTGCAGGAGACAGATCCTTTAAAAGTCTCTGTTCTGGTAATTGAGAGTCAGACAGCATATAGGAGCCAAGTGTGAGAAAGGGCTGTTAGACTGAGTTCGCAGTTTGCTCTTAGTGAATACATCAGTGATGTGTCTTTGTGGGTATCATCTTCTGTATTTCTGCTGGTCTAACTTGACTTTCTCCTAATCTTCCTTCCACTGGGCAAAATGCGGCTTAAATAGAGGATAAGGAAGATCAGCATAACCCTTAGCTCACCTGAAGTGCTTCTCTGTGCAATTATCAATATTATAATTTCTGACATTTTACATTTTTTCTGATTGGCATGAAGGAAACTCTGCTCATCACCAGAGCCCACTTACTTTCCGAATCAGGGCCAGCGAGTGACCAAAGCATAAGAGACAACAAAACCATCAAAAAGAGCCAGTGTGGGTTTAGTTCAGCAGCAGGAGAAGTACAGATGTTTGAGAAGCTTACAGGAAAGCTTTGAAACTTCATTGCTAGAGAAGGCTGTCGACCTTTTGCAGTTTTAAAAACTTCTGGATACCTAATGCTCGTGTCTTTTCCTGAGGTGGACAGAGCGACACAGCGATGGCTGGGCTTTGCTACGGAGGAAACCTGCTGAGCTCAGCGTGTGTGTATGCCTGGAAGTGCTGGCCTTGGGGTATGCTCAAGTGTCTGCTTTTCATCACACGATAACGTACCCATTCGTGGCACTGCCACAACAGAAAGCTATAGCTCTCCCCTGGGGAAGACGAGGATTGTGCTCGTAAGGGAGCGTGGTAGGAGGCTTTCCAGCAGCAGCAGGGCACTAATACTAACGGCTGGATTGGAGTAGTTAGGAGGATATGGATTTGCTTCAACTTGAGGTAGAGTTTGTGTAGCTTTATTATGCTCAGTCGTGGATGACTCCTTTCTAGTAACACTGTATAAGCCGGGTAGCAGAAGTCCCTTCAGCTAATGCCTCTCTAAGCTGTTGCAGCGCGTCTTAAAACTTTGCAAAGCAGAATAGCAAGAGGATTAGGAAACCCCAAGCCTTGTGGAACATGTAGGCATAATCTTTTCCAAGGAGGTTTCTTATCAGGGAAATAGTTAAAGGATTTATTCCTTGTTGTCAGTGGCAGAGCCAGGAACTGCCACTGTGCAAACAGACAGCGGTGGGATTGACGCAGACACCCAAGACTCAGCCCTTCCTTTTGGATTAACGTGCCCCAACTGATAGCATTTTCAGACAGGGAAATGATCAGGGAGTATTGCAATTTGTGCAGTGCAAGTGTGACACCCTTTCAGCAGAAGAGGAAGGGTAGCTTGGGGCTGGGTGGACACTAAACTGGCACTTAGGCTTTCTGAATTTAAGTCTCAGCTCTGCCACAAACGTCAAATTTGTCCCCTACTGTCTGTGGTGACAACAAAGAGAAAAAGGCAAAGCAAGGAATCAGAGCATGCAAAAAAAAGAGTAGAGGTAATGTCTCATAACTCAGAGCTGCTCAAAGGCTCTCTTAAATGATAAAAGTGTTGATATAATTATGAATATGATGACAGAAAAATGTAACTTCACCTAAAGAGTGATTAGATTAGAACACTCTACAGTGACTTTTCAGTAACTGCACATAATTGAGTTTACAGCAATAAACTGACCAAGCAAATGCTCCAACTGTTGCTGAGAGTATGGCTGTCAGTGAAGGAGATGTAAACAGTAGGAACAGCCTTGCTACAAAACAGGCTGCAGGCACTATTTTAATTGCTCTGATCTGAGGCTGTGGCTTCTCAAGACGACGTATTTGGCAGCAGGATCAGTTAATGCTATTTTTCCTCGCTGTCCCTGGGGGATGCTGCCTGCACTCGGCCCGGCACCGTCCTTGGTGCCGCCCTTCTGCGGGTCCCGGGGAGAGCGAGGCCGCTCTGGAACCACGTGCATGCACACACACAAGCACACTTATTCTGCTCGGTTATTGTTTAACCTCAGTGTACCCCGCTCTGGGTCAATGCTTGGCCTCTTGAGTCCTGGCAGTGACACAAGGTAGCTCAAGGGGAGAGTGAAGGGGATGGGGTGGAGATGGGTTTGGTCTGCAGCCCTCACACACCAGGCAGCAGCTTCTCCTTTGCCAGGGACTCCATGATGCTCCATGATCTAAAAAACACCAGATATGCTTTCTTCTTTTTTTTCTTTATTGTGGTCAAATGCTGTTCTTACAGTAGCTATTTGCTTAAGAACATGTTGCCCCTTGCAGGGAGGGAGGGAGTGTTGATGAGCCATTGAGTGTAATGTGGGAGCCTGCACTCCCATGGCCAGCCTGCCGGTATTCCAATTAGGAGCGCATTTAAGATATTTAGATAATCTCCCATTGAGCTCCATGTATGAGAAAATGCATTCAGTGAGTACAATAATGCAATTGTCCCCTCCTGCGAGATGGCAAGGAGGGTTATTGGAGCCATTTTGAGAAACAGTTACTGGAAAGTAAAGAGAAGCAGGCAGAGTGGGCAGGGGAAGACAAAAGCATGAGTTGCAAAGGGGCACCAAAGAGCCCCTCTGTCCCAGCCCTGTGGGAACAGAGATGTCAAGGCAAGGGCTGCATGAGGCAAGAAATCCCCCTGCATTGCCAGCAAGGGGAATATTGGGCTAACCCTTTTCCAGTGGGCAAAGAGGAGGGAGCATGACGGACTGATTTTCCTCTGGCTGTCACTGAGGTGATTCTGGAACAACCATGTTCAGACACCTCATTTCACTGCAGGTATGTTAAAAATAATATCAGTGATGCAGGGGTCAGGCCCAAAAGCATAGTTGCAAACTCTGTCATTGAGCCCTTGTGCTTAGCAATAGCCCTAACAATTTTGTGGCACTGACCTAAAAAATTATGAAGTCCTAGTGACAGTTAGTCACAACACGAATGCTGTGACATTTTTGCAGCCCCAAAGATCAGCTACTGAGGATGTCTGTGTTTAGCCAGAGAGAAGAAAAATACATTTTTACAATTGTTTATGTTTGTTTATTCTGTAAATGCTGAAGCATGATTTCTTTTGGCCAGTCCGCAGATCTGATAATTTGTTTCTCAGTTTCATTTTTGTGGCTATAAACTCAGAGATGACGGAGGATTGCAACACAGCAACTACAGCTGCTAAAAATAGAGCCCAGTGACATAATATATACAGCAGCGTTTAACCACAGCATTCACCTGCACCTCAGCCTTGGAAGTCCCTGTACGTTGGCAGACTCACGTGTTTGGAGGCAGAAATCTGCTGCAGTTATGAATGATCATGTCCAAATCAACAGAGTGAGGGGGACAGGAAGAAAAGAATATGTCTTAAGAGGAATCCTGAGCTGCTGGGCAGACATGTGGCCAAGTGCTGTTGTGTCCCATAGAGATGGGAGGGGAAGTGTTTTCCCTCAGGAAAAAATCCCAGCCTTTTCCATGTTGTACAGCGTTAATTTCAGCTCAGAGCAGTTATTAAAATAGCATTATTTAAAATCAAAACAGCACAGAAATATAAGGGTGTGATGGGAATCAGAACAATGCGATTTTTAGGTATTAATTCTTGCAAAGTCTCAAACCTAGAAAGAAATCTACCAAAACAAGGTAAAAACTTCTTTTCTGAAAGTGACCTGAAACCCTTTTTTTCTCCCTTCCTCTTGAGATTTCTTCAACTCCCTTAAAGTTATCAAGTGTTAAACAGTTCAGAAGAGCTGTGCCCAGGGCAGGGCATAACTGCCTAGGGAGCACACTGGGACCTTTGCAGCAGGGCTGGCAGGACCAGTGCTTTGCTGACTCCCAGCTCATCCCCTTTGGATCATGAGCTAAAGAGGAGTCAGGGAAGGGCTGGAAAATGGGAGAGGAGTTGTTATTCCTTATGCTAGTGAAAAGGAAAAACAGAGGAGGTCAGACCAGGGCTTATGACTTTTTTCTACCTTAGCATTAAAGTACTTAAGTGCAATTCCTGCCTTACAAGTTTGTGTGGTTCCAGCTCCTCTAAAATACACTGGCCTGGCTCAGTTAACAGGACCCACTGTCTTATGAGTTACTTTTTTCCATTGCAATGGGGAGCAGTTTGTAACTCTGAGGCTTAGGTGGGCTTTATCTTGCATAGTAATACAGATTATACCATTCTGTTTGGCACATTTGGTTTCTCAGACCAGGAAATGAAGGCGATTGCAAAGGAAAAGCATAAAGGGTCTCTGGGTGTTCCCAAGCCAAGTCAATGTTTCTAAGGAGCAAGAATACCAGTCAGTGTGTGGGGATTTGGCAGATATCTCAGCTGTCAATGGTCTTCCTCCATTTTGTTCAAATGGCTGCTACTTGAAACAGCCTGTCCAAGGGACATCATCACTAAAACCAATGAATTTTTTTAAGAAAAAAAAAAAAAAAAGTCAATGCAGTGGTAACCAGTGTTTTCTTCTTTTTTGACAGCTCCCATTCTTCTGTTCCTGGGCAGAGGCAGAACTGCACTGGCTGGGGAGGTCAACAGGGCGGCATCACCTGGCAGCGTGGTGCGAGTATCCCAAGGTGAGGATGGCTCCATTACACAAACGTGAGCAACACAACATCTGGGCTTAGCCACTGCAGCATGAGTTTAGTTAGTGTTCTGCACTTAGAGCCTACATTCTCCTATTTATTTGCCTACAGCACAAATTCAGCTGCCACGCTGAAGCTGAAGCAGTCAGCTGTAGCTGACTGGCTGGAGTCCTCTCCTTGCCCTCTCCTTCTCAGTACATTCTGTGTGTATCTCTTTATCCAGGCCCTGATCCGGGTATTGATCGTGCTTCCATTATTAGATTTCAGAGCAGCTGTTAGCAGGAGGATGGAGATCCCCTATGTATGGGGAAAAGGTAGCCTGTCATGTAGCTCAACATGACGTAGCTAATGTATCCCGTTCCTCCTCGGCAGCCTTCCGGCCTACTGCACATCCAGCAAGTGTTGCCCGAACTGTTCCTGTTGTATTGCTTCCTGCATGCAGGAAGGTATTTGTATGAGGAGTGTTTACAAAACCACATCGTTTGAGGTGGTCGTGCTCTGGGTTAGTTTAATGGGACTACAGTATAACTTGCAAGACAGCTTCCCAGTTAGTAAATCATGTTTACACAGAGAAAAACAAATACACTTTCTTGTTGCTCTGGTCATTTTACATCTGGTTGCTTAGCATTGTTCCTAGCTCATGTCCATTTTTCAGTGCTTCGGCAAGATTGCCAAACGAGCTAGCCAAAAGTCAATTTAATAGAGATTTAAAAAAAAACAGATTAGATATAACAATCATTGATGGGATACACAAACATATCAATTTGGCAGCTAGTCAAAGTCCTCAGAGCAATCAGCTGTACTCATTAAAGGTCAGAGTTGTGAATTCGCCCCAGCATCATCAGCAAAGACTTGAATGTGGCCCAGAGGGATCAAAAGAGATTTTCCTTGCAAAATTTCAGGCGAATAGATGAGTAAGAATTGATGTCAATAGCAATTCAGTATCACAGTCTTCTCTCCAGAACCTCAATTTTGGTGCCACAAGCCCATATGATAAGCTTTTTCTTCTATTCTGGAAAACAAAAGGTAAATCTTTGTCCTAACAGTAAATATATTTAAAGATAGTCCTCAAGTGAAGACCAGTGTAACTGATACTAGCTTTTGATTTGAAAACATTCAGCTCAGCAAGAATGTAAGCATTTGCTTAGACATGGTTACCAGAGACCTTTTTTTCCTCTACACCAGAAAAGTGATGGATCTTCTAGGTAATTCAGGGAGCAGCGAGATTTCTGTGGACACCTACGCTTTGAAAGAAAGGTGCCACCACCATTGCTGGAGTTTATTTGATTCAAAATCACAAAAGCTGGTGTATTATATGACACCTGCTAGGTGGTGACCTAAAATGGAAGGCAGCTAGCGTGAGGTGGAGAAAACCTAGTTTTTCTGTGGAGGTCAGCAGCTTCGCAGGAGAGACAGCTGCTCCTGAGCAGGGAGAGCTCTGGGATTTGCAGAGTGTTTATCCTTTGCACTTGGGTTCCCTCTACTCTAGACCTCAAGAGCCTAACACAGAAGACCCTGCAGCTTATTCATATGTGGAGGTTTGGGAAGGGAGTTTGTGCTCTGCAGACATCTCTCTCTCATGCATCTTAGACACCAGCAACAACAGGATTTAAGCCAGGCTTTATTCAGGTATTTCGCTGGCACTCAGTGAGGTGTGCCCCCAACAAACTGGTTACCCAGCATGGCCAAGGTTGCAAAAGAGACACTTTGCTAAGAGCTGTGCTTCAGCAAGGGCCTTGGGAGTTGACCTGTAATTTTGAGTGTGTGGCTGTATAAACAAGCCATCCCATTTTGCCTGCAGCATGCTCGTCACAGAAATCACTCTTATAAGAAGGACCTGGAGTCTTGTAACACCGCAGCTCTGCGGACACGGTACCTCCTGACCTGCTGCAGCGGTGCACAAGTGGGAGCCTCTCTCAGGGCAGAAGGAGGATTGAAAAGGTATCTGTGGGCAGGGATGGCCTGTCCCACCAGCAGCTGAGGAGCCAGGACTGCCCCTCTCGCTGCCCTGGAGAGTCTTTCCTGGGATCTCTGCAAGTGAGGGCCCTTGGAAAAACACTCAGGAAACAAGTGCTGCTGCTAAGAAAGAAAGGGTTATTACTGCTGCTGGAGTGCAGTGCTAGTGCTGCAGTAGGTAAGAGCAGCTATTGCTGTTTTGACTAATGCAAATAGAAGGGTGAGGTTTCTTAAGAGTGAAAAAGCTCTTAGGATTAGACACTGCATTGCTCTAGCACTGAATCCAGAGGGGTTTGGTGTTCTTTCCACTGCTCAAATACAGCAGCACCTTCAGGAGGAGGTGGCCTGTTAAATTAATGCAGGGTAACATCTGCAATATGTGCAACAGTGTTACCTCAGTTACTGTTCAGTGGAGGGTATCCATTTCCCCATCCCTAGCATGCTAGCTCACAGCAAAGGAAGAGGTAAAATCATAGGTGCAGCTGTTTGCACCTTGTTGGATCAGCAGTTTGTCTGATGAAGGAACTGTGACCTCCTCACCAGGAAAGTCCAATGATATCTTCAAAAATTATCAGGACTATTTGCCGGAGAGCAGAAGTGCAGGAATTCACATGAGAAGGCCGCCCTGGGGTGTTCAGGGCCTAAAAGACATTGTAACCTGGCAAAGGCCTCTGGCTGTGAGAGAGAGCTTAGGTCTTGATTCATCACTTCGCAATGCCCTTCCACCATGAGGTTGAGTGTAAAGCCTCAATACATTTAGCAAAGGCAGAGGAGAACATGGATTTTGAAACCCTAACCACAAGATGCCTCCTTTGAGTGCCCTGAACTGAATCTTGTTGAATTTTGAGATTTAGTGCCACAACTGCAATGCTTCCTGCCATCCCTCTCATACCAGAGAAAAGGATTTGCCTATCATCTTTGCTCTTAAGGCCTGGATTTCCTGTACAAAGCAAGTGCTCGTACAAAAACACAGAAAATGCTTTAAAGAGGGAGCAGAATGTGCTCAGATTGTGAAGCAGCTGATCTAAAGGCAATGAGATCCTTAGGGAACCCAGGTCCACAATAGTTGACATTTGAGACAGGAAATGATGGTTTGCTTAACTAACTGAACTGAAAACTGCCAGGGAATTTAGACAAGGGAAATGGAATCACTAGGAGCAGTGTTTAGTTAAGTAAGATATGAAGGCTAAACCTCCTGTGATCGTGGGAAGCAGTGTGAGATATTTAATATCTGTAAGTGCTCGTGGCCTCTGCTTTGTAATTCATCTGAAAGACAGATCAGGTGGACAAGGGACCACCAGAGGAGCATTCCTACTTCCCATCACCGTGAATTCCTGCAGTGTTTAGTGCTGCTTACTCCTTCCAGGTTCACACACCTGCCTTGAAGCAGCTTGGTTTCTGAGGTTCACTAGCATTTTTTTCTTTTCCAAATACTTCAGTAAAAACACTTTGTAACACATATGGTAGTTACAAAAGACATTTCTAGTCATATGAGGGCTTTTCTTTCAGCACTTTCCTTCACTCCTCTTAGCCACCCACAGTAAAATCTGGAATCAGTCACCAGTGGTGGCAGGGAACAACACCTGGGAGCCTGACTTCGCTGGAGCATCTGGCTGCAGAAACCAAGCTGAGAGAGGCAAGTCAGCCAGGGGAGCAGAGAGAACAGAACAGCATAAAAACATTCTCTATTTATCTGTTGACACCCAAGGGAAGAAAAATCCGTGGTGTCACTGTGTGGGATGCTGTTCTTAGAGGTTGGAAATGGAGACATGTATGGCCTGATGTCCCAGCCTGCCCTGCACGCTGCTGCAGTTGTAACCAGCCTGGGGTGGCTTGTCCATGCTGAGCAGGTACCTGTGTGTTTACCCGACCTGCTGCATGGGCAGAGTTCGACCAACACCCACGTGGCAGCGCTGCTGAGAGCTGGGGCCATAGGGGAGCTACTCGTTGTTGCTGCTGGGGTTGCTTCCAGACGAACAGCTCCCGGTCAGTGTCACTGCCATTTTGCAAATCCTTGTTGCAGCACAAACAAGGGCATGAAAAGCTCGTCGATAACGGAGAAAAGACTCTCCGGGGAAGTGGCACAAGTTTCCAGGAGGCTCCATGAGTGCCTGCCCAAGCTGTGCCTGCTGCCTTGTTCCCCCCATACCCTGCTGCACTTAATCCCCACGCACTGTGTGCCTTCTGAATATCCACATGGCTCTTGCCGGAGGAGAGGGCCTCGCAGGGGAGCGAGCATATGACACCAAACCATCTCGTGTTGAGCGGCACCAAGTCATCGCAGCCTTGGACAATCAATCAATGGATTTTGTGTTATTTATGTCGCCCTAAAGGCAGCGTTTCAGGACTTGAAAAGTATGGATTAGAAAAGCTGACAATTCATTCCTCTCAGACTGTTTAATAATGTTGTACAAGCCTTGTTTGAAAAGCTTGCTTTCAAGGGAGGGAATATATCCGGTCTGCACGCCAGCTTCTCCCTAAATTACAATGAACAAAAAGTCTCCAAAATATTTAGTATCTGATTCAAGCCAATAAAGTCAAGGAAATAAGAGTTAAAACTCAATCTCTTGCTCAGCCCACTATTTGTAGTTCATCCAGTGCTAAAGAGCCAGATTCTTGCCTGGTATAAATGGGCATAAATCTACTTAAGCCAAGCAAGAATGTTGATTTATGCTTGCTACAAATCTTGCCTTTATTGAAGTATTTCACAGTAAGCCCCAATCCTCTTTGCCCTGCTCATTTATTGGAATGGAATTAGATTTACCAAGGTATGCTCGGAGAAAATGGCTTGGTTTTCCGTGAAGTGTTTTGTACCAGGAACTAAAGGTGGTTTATTTCAATGTAAAACTGTTAATAAGCTATTTTTGCTGAAGAAAATTCCAAAACAATAAATAGCTTGTGGCATTACAACAAATGGTATTATTTCTTTTTATTTATTCTCTTTATTAAGGTTACACCAAGTGAGCATGAGATGCTTTATAAATAACAAGCTCCTTCTAGGAAATCTGAGATAAATCTGAAGAATGGAGGCTGAAACAAGTTTAGCTTAAATGTCATCGGATTAAAGCTTAAATATATACAGCCTTATTTGATAAAAGTCTATTGGAATGAACAAAACCTCACTTTTGCCTAACTGAAACCACATTGCTGCAAGTGACCTCACTTTGTTTATAGCTAGATCTGTTTCGTGGGGCTCTACTTCTTCACTAAGGCTGAGCATTGTTCAACGTGACGGATTTTCCGGAAAATAATCAAGAATTTCTTTAATTTGTTTTAAATATACTGCTGTCTTTAGACTATTAGCTGCATGATAAATATAGCTTATCACTGTAACGAGTTGTGCTGAGAACATTGCGTGTGAGATTACACAACCACAAAGTGCTCAGTATGGGGGCTACACTCAGAAAGGTGGAGCTCGCGTAGGGGGTAGCAGCCTGTTTCTAAATTCTGCGTCGCATCGGAAGGAAGCACCTTACAGCGGGGTTATCGGTCTGCCCTAGCTGTTGGTGAGTTTCCTGATGCTGTCAGCAGTGCTGAGTTTGCACTGAACTGTTTACAGCCTGGCCACCGGGCAAAGGCTGCTCCTGCAACATGAGCGCATGGCCGCAGGGAATCGCCATCGGAACACTAAGGTTGGTGTGAACAAGGTGGAAATGTCAGTGCGTGGGTACCAAATCACCAGGAAAGAGCCAGAAGGGCTAAAGGAATGGCACGAGCTGGCACGCTGAGATGGAGTCACTGAGATGGCAGCACACTCTGCGAGCTTCTCAAGATACCCAGATCTGGAACACCAAGAACTAAGATGAAGCATCAGAGTGCTGAGGGCACTAAGAGGTCTTAATAGCCCTGGCAAGCCCCATGGGGAACCCCTACCTGTGCAGCCTGCCCAGGGGCTCACTTTTATCCCAGGTGTGGGCAGCTACTCCTGCTGTGGTCAGTGCTGCAACCGTGGCTTGGTCTGCAGCCCCATCCCCTGCGTGGACCGAGCTCAGAGCTGCGCTGGAGGGAGCTGGTCCCCAGCCGTCTCCCGGACCTCAGAGCCGTGTGGCAGCCTTGGCTCAAGTCTCTGGCCCTGACCGATGGCTTTGCTCCGGCTGACTGCTGAGGGTGCCGCTATCAGTACCCGGCTCTGCCCGCCGCGCTTGGGGGCTGTGCCCTGTCACCGAGGGCACGACAAATGTGGGGTCAACCTCTACATGCTCCTGCGTGAGGCGGCGAGGCAAACGCATCTGCAGCCTCATGCATGTGGAGGAACGGCTGAACACCGTCCGCGAGAGAAAGCCTGAGGGAAACAAGGTGAAAAGAACATCCTCCTCCTCGCCTGTGGGGCCTTGCATTGAACTTTGCCACAGGAGTTGAACCTAAGCAAAGCAAAACCCCTGAGATAATAGGCTGATCTGATAGAGAGCCGCAGTTTCTCTTGTGCCCTTGTTTCTGGAGTTTGTTCGCTGATAATCTGCAAGAGGGTGGGTTAGTTAATCTTGGAGGGTGAGGGGACCCAGTGCGGGGATTTGTTAACCCAGGCAGGTGTTTGCTCAATGCTGGAAGAGGCTGGATGAAGAGGTGCAATAAGTGGAGGGACAGAGTTCTGAGCAGCAGTTAAGGTTGCTTCCGTATGGCAGCTTAGCGTGTTTTCGTTTTCATGTAGAATGTAGTAGAGTTCCATAAAAACAGCTGGGAGTTTAACCTTCCGAAATGCCAAGGCGCCCACCAAATGAAGTAGCTCTGCAAATCAGGCTCTTAGCACTGTTTGGAAAATAAGTCCAAATATTTCAGTAAGTGTTTGAAAAGAAAATGCTTGGCTCCAGAGCAGTATGAGAAAATGTGCAGTCCATCTGATCTGCTTCAGATGCCGCAGCCATCTGCAGCTGCGTGTGGCGCGCACGCGTGTCGCAGTTCTGCAGGCATCGATGAGTACGAGGCGCTCCGCACCCGTTCGGTAACACGAATAAACCTCCAGCTTGCTCCTTTCATCCTTTGCTTTTCATCCCAGCAGCTCCCTGTGGAAAGGCCGTCCCGCTCCGAGGCTGTGTGGGGGCTCTGCAGCGAGACGGTGCCGTTCGGGGCCGCAGAAGTGCCTGACACCAGCAAAGGGGAGCGAGGGGCTGACGCCCAGGAAGGGCCGCGCGCGGGAGCCCCTCTGCGCACCCAGCTGCGTGCGGTGCAGCCTCCAGCTGCTGCCATCCTAAAGACACGAGCGCCACCTGCTTTCATCCGAGCCTCGATCCCGCAAAACCAGCGGGAAGTCTCGGAAAGGCCTCCCCTGTCCCCCAGCACCCGCCATGGGCACCGGGCCTTCGTTTCCTGTCCCCAGCTTGGTGCCTTGTCCCCTTGCTCTCAGTTCATGTGTCTCGCTTGTTGCTTTGCCCTCGGGCGTGCCGCTCCGGTGTCGTTTGGTTGCTTCTGTTGCATCCTGTTTATCATCCTGGAAAAGGAGGTTATTCTCATGAAACTGTTTTTTGCCTCCTGTTTTCCACAATTCTTATGACTATCTTGCTTACTTAAGTGGTTCTAGTGTAAAGCAGTTCATCTCTTACCCAAAACAGCAGTCTCTGATCTATATATACCACGAACTATACATCATTTGTTTCTTTCACATATGCCTGTTTTTGTGGATTTTTGACATATTTAAGCAGCAGACATTTCCAAAGCAATTTACCTAACTAACCTACTGAATATAGGCTCCTTTTTTCTTTCTTAATCTTAATTCTTCTCTGGTTAAGAGAACTGTTCTTGCACTAACTCGTATTTTTTCGTATCATAATCCTCCTTCCTGGCAAACCTCCTCCTTGTCCATGTTTATGCCGTTAAAATGTGAATATTGGTTTCCTCAGTGGTGTCCTGATTTGATAGCCGGTCTGTAGGACCCAGTCCTTCTTAAAACCCAGCTCAGCCGTGGACGTGAGCGTGGGCTGAACACTGCCGGTCCCGGAGCACGGCGCTGCCCACGGCGTGGGGCGCACGAATGTTCCTGCTTGCACGCACCTCTGCGCCAGCAAGTCTCAGACGTCTCTGTTAAAAGCATGAGACTGAAAATGATCCTGAGAAACCCAACACAGTTATTGGAAGTCTCTCCCAAATAAGACTCGTGGTGTTTATTTCTTGGACTCTTAAAGTGTTTCTATCCCCAGCGTAAAGAGATGTAAAGTGGTATTTTGTGACTCTGTGGATTTGAAATGTGTGTGTCAGATCAGTGTCAGTCTTAGAGCACCTACAGAAGAATCCAGCCTCTAAATTTAGTTTGCCCAACCTGCATGACTGCATGAGGAACCTGCACCTCCTGTGATGAGCTCAGCCACAAGAAAATGAATCAAATTACTCACAAGAGAGCTCAGAAATTAATATCAGCCACATTCATTTCCCTCAAATAGATCGTGCCAAACAATGTTATTTTGTGCTGTGCCTGGGTAACTGCTTCTGTGTGTGGCAAAAAAGCCACACAACCAGGTATTTGGGGTTTAGAGAGACTGCTAACAGTGTTAGCGAGCTGAAGGAAACCACTAATGGACGAGCGCCCCATGGGGAACGTTCATCAAGCGCCGCTCGCTGCCTCTGCGGGTGCAGCGAGCGGAGCGGGGCCGCGGGGTCTCTCCCGGGCTGGCACCGAGGATGCTCCGGCTGGCCCAAATGCACCCTCTGCCACACAGTGAATTGCAGCCAGGGAAACGCGGGATTCGAGGGACCCGCTCTGGCTCCCCCCGTCGGCAGAAAAACCAGTCGCAGAAAAAGCAGCTTGTGGAAAATAGTGGTTTGCTGGCATCCCTGTGAAAGCAGGCTTGCGGGCAGAGGGGACGCGACCTAGCCGGCGTCAGCCCTGCCGGGCCGCTGCAGGGCAGGGCAGGTGGCGCTGGGGGATACCCCAAAGCGGGGCAGCGTTTGTGAGGCAGAGGGCTTGATCCCCCCGCTGTGCATGGGGCGAGTCAAGCTGCAGTCGCGGTGCCCTGGTCTGCTTCGGCTCGGTGGAGAGCGGAGGTTTTACAAGGAGCTGGGTTGTTTGTCCCCAGGAAGAGCGGATCAGGGAGACCTGCTGGGGTCCCCAGCAGGGCGCTTGCGAGGGAGGTGGCCATGAAGTCACCTGCTTGCCGGCTGGCCAGGCCTGGGAGCAGAGACGTTGGAACCAACCTTCTCCTCGTGAGGCTGAGGAAGCTCGAGGAGAGGGGCGGCCCTGCCGGTGACTTTCTAAGCACAGGCTGGGCAAGTGCCTGTCAGAAACGACCCAAATGTAACTGCCCTGGCGTGGGCGGCAAGAGGAGGAGGGAGACACTTCCCAAGCCCCTTTTCCTACCACAGCCAAAAGTCATCATCGCAACACCTGAGGTTGCTGTGTAATTCCTGAGGCTCTTGCCTTCTATAGGACGGAGGGAAGGACGGAGGGAAGGATCCTCAGTGTTCAGTAATTCAGATGAGAGCGCTATCGTGTGCCCTGCGAACTCTGCTTGCCCCAAACGGTGCTTTCCGCCGTTCAGCGCCCCCTCCTCCCGGTTCACCCCGGCGGCTGCCGACACCGACGGTTTATGGTCTGGAGAGCTGTCCTTGGGCACGGGGGTGACTCGGTGCCTTTAACACAGGCTTTGCTGGAGCACCCCTTTAGCTCGGTGCACAAAGGATGCGGGATGAGGAGCGGGGAGGGTAACGCATATAAACTCATACCAGTGTTACTCATTCGGAAAGCGCTAAAACTCAGGTTCTGAGCAGCCTCTGAGACATGACCCCTGCAGAAAGCCTGTAATTAGCACCCTATCCTTTAAACACCTATCGCACCTACGTGTGCACTACTGGAGCACAAAGCTGTCTTGGGGACAGCTGAGGAAAAACTTGTGTTTTATCAGTTCAGTATTTTCTCATATCTTCGTCTTTTTCAAAACACTTCTAGGCCTAAGTAATTTCCCAAAATAAGGGTGATTAATTAAAATATATGTATGATAACAATAGCAATATCTTCCGGTAAGTTTGCTAAAGCAGAAGTTGTTCGTTGCAGCAGGAGGGGCTCAGGAAGGCTGGTTGGAAAAGGAAGACTCGGTGGGAAACGGTTTCGCTGGCGCCCAGCGGGGCGGGCGCGCGCGGCGCTTGCGCCCTAGCGCTCCGCGTGCAGTGACGTCACCGGGCTAGAGGAGGGAGAGGAAAGAGGGGGAAAGCACCACAAAGCCACAACCCCCGCAGGCCCCTCCCCCGGGGGCAGCGGGGCCGGGGCGCGGGGGCGGCGCGCGCGGTTATGAGGCGGCGCGGGGGTCGGGGGCGGCCCGCGCGGTTGTGAGGCGGCCCGGCCGCCCCCGCCGCGCTCGCCGGGGCTCCCCCAGCGGCGCTTCCCGACGCGAGCGGCGGCCACGCGGGACGGGAGGAAGTGACGCGCGGCGGTGACGCCGGCGCGAGGCGAGGTGATATAAGGGGGCGGGCGGAAGCGCGCGGCGCGGAGGGGAGCGGGGCAGGGAGGCGGCGGGGCTGGCGGCGTCTCGGCAGGGCCGGGCAGGGGGCGGCGGCAGCGGGCCCGGAGCCGGCCATGGATTTCCGCAACATCCTCGTGGTGGCCTCGGAGCAGCAGGGGCTCAACTCGGTGCCGGTGAGCGGGGAGGAGCGCGGCGGGGGCCGCTGGAGCTGGCCGGACGGAGCTGGGGAGGGGGGCGCGCCGGCCCGGCGGCCGTTAGAGCCGTTGGGGAGGGGGCGGCCCCGCTCGGGCGGTTTTCGCCTCGCGGCAGCGCAGGAGGCTGGCGGGGCCTGCGCGGCCGCGCCGCTGGCACCGGCTCGCGGCGCTGGGAAGGGGCCGCGCCGGGCGGAGCCTCCCGGTGCCGCGGCGAGGCAGGGCCGGCGCGGAGGAGCGGGTGGCTCCTTTTGTGTGCCCCGAAAACAGCGGCCTGCGCGTCCCCGGTGCGGCCGGGACGAAGAGCGGCGGGTTTGGGCCGGACTCGCCGAGTTCCCGGAGTCCCTGCGGCCGCTCCGAGACCGCAGTGGTGGAAGCGCGGCCCCGCGAGCGGAGCCTGGTTCCTGCCCCGCGAGTGCGGGGCTGAGACCGCGTTTCAGCAGCTTCTGAATCAGGACACCGCTCTCACGTGGACCTGTGAATAATGTTGTTCACGGTTCATAAGTGCTGTTCATAAAAATAACCCGCACGCTTGACTGTGTGAAACCTGGCAGTAGAAAAGGCCTGTAGTTATTGAGTACAGTGAAATACTGGGTTTGGAGACTGCTCTGGCTGGGCCTGGACTGCAACTCGGCTGTGCTTATGCTGATGAAAAACATCTTCTGTCCGATAGCCACGAGGTAGGGAAACGGTTGTGCCCGCTTTGTGACCACTGTTGGAGTCGTGTTTCCATGATGAGCTCCTTCCCCACAGTGCAAACGAGGGAGGTGGTGTCTAACCCGAGAGGCAGGGAACACGGGAACAGGATGCTCTCATACCAAGGCCCTCTAGAAGTGCGGCTGTGCCAGCACCTCTGTGCAGCTTGGCTAATATTCCATAATGTCCTGACCACTGATAACATGCACCAGCCATGGGGGGAGATGCACACAGTTTACCAGGTGTGATTGTGTTTGTGAATACCTCTTGGATACTCTTTAATTATTTAGCGTTCTTCTTGGCTCCACATAGAAATATAATTTGCAATATAAACAGAACAATATCACGTATATGAAGATGTAAAGATATTTAAATGCCTGTTTTTTTGAGACTTGCTTGTGCAACAAATGTTTCTCTGAACTCTCGCTACGTGGTTGTAGTTCTTTCTTTAAAGTTGCTTTCTGCCTTCTCGGCTTTCTCAGGATGTTTTAATTTCTGTAGCACTTCCTAATGTCACAATATCTCACTAGCTGTGCTGGCCAAGTGAGGAAGCAGCTGCCACGTTCTCTCACAGATGCGATCCTGGGGGCAGTCCCACTCCTTGCGCTGTGCCTGGGGCTTTCCTTACTCGGCTTGGAAAAGGCAGAGTTAGGATTTGCTTGACTACCCCAGGACTGAGATGCCATTCAATCCACGGCCGAGACTGTGTTGGTTACTTGGCCCTTCAGTAACTGGTAGCTGTACAGGCCTTGGTGCTTGGCGCTGTTTGAGGTTGTCTGCAGCTCCTGAGCCCTGTAAGAGTGTGCGCCAAGTATTTCCTGATACTTGGATATCTAAATCACCCCTCCAGGTTAAACCTGTGTTAACCTGTTGTTATTCACAGGTTAACACTACCATGTAAGCATACAAGAAGAATATAACTAATCTTACAATCTTTTCACTTAAAAATAAGGTACAGCCCAGTTAACAAAGCCTGATGGTGTGTAGAATTAAGACTTTTCCAGAAGTTAGTTCCTTTGTTAATTGATATATCCTCTGATGTATCCTTTGTTAATCGCTATATCCCTTCAGGAAGTTTAAGGGCAAGTTTGCAATGCACCAAGTTCACTATTTCACATGGTGATGAAAGAGAGTACCACATGCATGTGGTTTGTAGGAAAAACAGAATTACAGGGGAAAGAAAAAGTGCTATTTTAGAAATAATTATTTTTGTGACTACTGTATTGTAAAGCTGTGATAGTATTGCATCATATCCCTGTAAAATAGACCTGTGTGTTCACCTCCCTAGGGAAATCCGGGTTCGAAATGAGCATTACTTAAACCTTTCAATACAATATTATTAGAGTCACATTTACTTTCTAGATAGTCCACGTATGAATTTGTGCAAAAGTCATTAATGATGTGTTGCTAGCAGCCTTCATAGCAGTTGTCGAGAAGAACCTCAGTTGCGGGTTCTCCTCATATAACATTCTGCAAGGGTTTCAGTGTTATATATAGCCCTGTAGTTACAGGTGTCTGTATTCAGCTGTTCACCAGATTTTGGGTGTGATCTTACCCTGTTTAAGCGAGTTCTCACTTACATGAGATTACGACTGACTTCGGAAAGACTCAGATCACCATTATGTTTTTGTGGAATTAAAATACATACTGTTACACTGGAAGAATGTTTTGTGGCATATAAGGCATGTGTTAGAACTGTTTGGAGACCTTGGCATGGCAGATCCTTAAATCTCAGGCATTTTAAGGAACACTAGGAGCATAGTTATAAATCAACACACTCCTATTTCACCTTCTGTTTCTGCTGCTCTCGGTTCTGCATCAGAAATTGAAATGCTGTCATGCTGCTGGGTGACAGGTCCCTCATGTACAGGACATAGAGAGCATTACAGTTAAAACCGAAACAGAATGGCATTTAACTGTGAGGAGGTGACCCACAACTGGAACAGCTTGTCATACACGTCAGCAATTGCATTCTCATTTCAAAGCTGACTGATCATGTGTAGCAAGTATGAATCTTTAAGAAAACTTCAGCAAAATCAACAGGTAAATGTAGCTGCTTAGATTTATCTATGTTTTGTTTTTAAACTGCAGTTGCTATAAGTATTTGAGAGGTAGTACCACAGCAAACAATTGCTTGGAGAAGCCTACCTACTTAAAGAGCCTTCCTGTGGAAATGCGATCTGCCGGCTGTGAATGTTTGCCTGTAGGTAGCAGAAGGCCTTTGAGAGGAATGTGAAAATGGCTGTGGAGTATGGTTTTTATCATAGATTCATTACAGAATCAGACCTTTTTCAGTTGGTCTTCATGCATTTATAATGCAAATAAAACTTGTCTCAAAAGCAGGGTCTGGAAATGTTATGTGTATTTTATCAGTGTTCATTTGAGGAGTAAAGGACATACAGTGTAAGAGGTTGGCAGGAAATGAAGAGTTTTTACTCTCAGCTTGCTTGTATTTGGTAGTTAGAGGTCCAGACTTTTGCAAACCCCAAGTGAAATGTGCAGAACTTAGCTTTCCTGTTCTTAAGCTACCTCCTTGCATAAGCAGGTGAAAATGGAGACTGCAATAGCACTACATAAAGGAAATGGTGACATATGTTTTTTTTCCTGTAAAATGTTATTTCACAGTGCTTAAAAAAAAATATTTCTGTGGTTTGTTTTTTTTTTTTTTTCTGATGACTGGTTCAGCTTGAGTGTTGTGACAGTAGCAGTTGCAAAACCTCTATTTTTTTAGTATCAAAATGCATGACCCTGTCGAATTTTTTTGAGAGCTGGGGAACAGTATGAGGATGTGGTTAAAATGCTTACAATGTCAAAGCATTTGCCTCGCAGGGGCTAGTGCAGCCTGAAGAGAATGAAGCGGGTATGCATGTGTTTGGTAACTGCTGCTAACTTGGCTGTAATTGGATGGTAACAACAAGTAGTGGAGAAAGCTTTAGGTGTGTAAGGAAGCCAGACTGTGCAGAGTGAAATGTCACGGCCCCCCAAAATGGGACTGAGTGACCCCCTGCGGTGACAGAGGAGGCCCTGGAAGTGCAAGTGGTGCCAGAGACCCTTGGGCTGCAAGCACAGATGCCCCATTCCTGGGAGCCATAGAAAGCAGTGGTGCAGGTGAGAAGCTGTGTGTGACTTTACTGTGCTAGTGAACCTCTAGCTACGCCACCAGAAACACCCCCTGCTCCCTATCTGCAGGATGTAAAAGGACCTTCTCACTGCGTAAAGCCACGTGTCCCCACGAGCAGTAAGGAAAAAACAAAGTTCTGCCGTGACACTATGTGGGATTCACAGAACTCGGCTAATGCGAAAAATTGTGTGACAGCCTATGGAAGCTGCCCAAAGCTGATAGCACAGGTGGAGTTGTTAGATTGGACAAGCATGTCCATGACAATGCCTGCTTGCACGATTGTGCTGCTTCGGAGCTGGATTATGCAAAATCGATTACTTCAGTATTTTTAATTGCTACGTGTGTAAATATTTATTATTAAAGGCACTATCTCTACTTCATTTTTTTTCCTCTGTCTCTGGGTGTAATAGTTTATTACTCTGTTTTGGGCTTGAACCTGGTCCTCCTGGGTCTCTTTGGGCTTAATTTGGATACAAAAAAAAAATCCCATCTCATAAAATCTAGGTTTTACATTCTAATCTTTCCCAATTGGATGTGGTTATCTGAATAGCTGCAGCTGTTTGGGATCATGCGCCAATCTTTAAGCAGAAAGTGGTGAGGAGAGCCCCCAGCTTGGGACTGCATGAGATACCTGTAACCTGCAGGACTTGTGCATTTCAGGAAGGTTCTGCTTCTTTATTTGGCCTCCAGGTGATGCATTGTGCAGGGCAGTGCCTCTTCTGTACTGGGACCCTCATCAGGTTGGGAGCTGTCACCTGTGCTGCCGGGGCAGGTAGGGAGTGTTCACAGTGCAGCAGCACTGTGGTCTGGAATAGCTTGTTCTGCTCTTCTCCAAAGACGAAACATTTCTCTTGCTCTCCATTGGTATAAAAAGTATGATTAGTGCAACTACTGTTTGGGGAAAAAAAGTAGTGCTAGGCCTCTGTTTAGTTTGTTTTACCTGGAATTTGCTGATGTGTTGGTTTGTGGTGCTAGTAAAACACTTGATCAGGGGCTGTAGAACAAGTGAAAGCTTGAGTGCCCTTAGGACAGGGAAGCTGAAGTGGGTTATTTCATGTTGCTTCCAAATGAAGGTGAAAAAACATTCATCAACAGAGGTAGTGATTCCCAGTGCAGAAATTGCTGTGTACATCATGAAACATTAGCTGGTTTTCACTTGGCAATCAATTTACAGGAAAGTTACGGATAGGAAGATTAAATTACAAATTTTGTAGAACTTTACATGTTGATGGCATGTTTGTCAAGCTGCTTTACAAACCTACTCCTAGATAGGACTGTTCAGTGCAGCAAAACAAAGCCTGAAAACTGCTTCCCTATCACTTCAATTCTTTATAAAGCCTCCTGACACGATAGACCTATTTACATTTGTCCCTGCTGTTCAGACAGTTTTCAAAAGTTTCTTTGGAAAAGCCTCCTATTTGTATTTGTTTTCAAGGACTCTTTAATTTATTTGGCTAGTGTGCTACAAACCCATTACCTTGAATTGCTATTAAGGTGTCTGCTAATTTGCCTCCACCTTTTTCTTAAATAATATTCGCTAATAATGAAGAACCTGATTTGCTTTCAGTGCTTCTGATGCAGCCTGAGCCTGCCAGTGAGCTCTGGGCTCTGGAGTCAAGGGTTCCCATTTGCCAGAAACCCCTAGGAAAGGTTGCCCTGCGCTTCAGGCTTCAGGAGCACTTATTCCTGGAATATACTGCACTGTAACCAGCCAACTCCAGAAATGAGGCACAAGAGAGACCTGGGAGCTCCAGCCCAGCTCCAGGAGCAACGCATTTCTTTAGATGGTCCCAACAATTATGGTAGATTCCAGTTATTTCACCTGTAAGTGCCAAAAATTGTTTGAGTAGGAATGTCTTGAGGTGGTGCATGTGTACAGAATCTGCCCTTGCATGGTAGCTGGATCTCCGTGAAGGAGCTGGCTTGGAACAGCTCTCTAATGGGAAGAGGCTGCTTGTCCTTTGCCCTGGCAGGTGAGGTGCTGAGGCAGCTCTGTAGCTTTGCTTAGGCTTTTCAGAAATTATTCAGGACAGTGGTGTCATAGCTGCCTTTCTTGGAGCCAGTTATGGCTGCACTTCCGAAACGAACCTCTGAGGTTTCTGGCTTAGTATAGGCATGTATAGGATAATACATAATCTTGTTATTTAGATGAAAATAATCCTAGTATCTGAATGTGTGCTGCTCTTCCAGGGAATTCAAAATGAGAACTGTGGCTTCCATTGTGAAGTATTCACATCTGTAGGGATTTATGCTACAGGCCAGTCTGTCTCCAATATTTGAATGTAGATCCTTGTACCATACATTTTCATGTCATCTTTTTAATGATAGGTTTAATAATTCTACAAATATAGAAAAGCATTCGTACCATTACTGACTTCTATGCCATAGGTATTTTTTCTTAACATGTTTTAGTTGGAACCTCAGTTCATGGCTTTAATTTGGTGAGGATCCTAACTTATTATGTAGAAGATCTTGTTTCAACTTCTAATTATTATTTTACGGTCAATATTTCCACCACCACCTCAAAGAGTTTCTAAAATATCAAAGTACTCTTTCTAAACATATATTTTCTTCTGCTTTACACTTGCTTCTGGACTTAACTGTCTCTTTCCTGTTGTGTCTGGTTTTGGCACTATTTCTGTATCTTGTAGCTTCGTTCATCTTCTCTAGCCTGTTTTTGTGGCATGAAAATTTTTGTTCCATTACTAGTATAGTTCCTGTATCCATTCTCAGGCTAGTTCATGTTACTCAATTTCTTCAGGTTTCTTGCTTATCTCCTGGTTTCCTGCCCTCTCCTTTGCACAGCTGAGTGCACTACCAGGCTGTGTGGAAACATGCTCGGTACTGGCTTCATGGTTCATCAAGTACATGGCTGTAGGTGGCTAGTGAGTTCCAAGCTTCTCAGTTTTAAAAGCTCTCTTAAGATTTGTACCTTTTCTTGTTGTTTGTTGCAGAAAAGATACAGTTTGGCTGTTGGTCCTCCCAAAAAGGTTCCAAAAGTCAAGGGTGTGGAGTCTGCAGCAGTGCAAGCTTTTCTCAGACGGAAAGAAGAGGAGAAAAGGAAAAAAGGTAACTACCGAAGTTACCTTTCCCCTTCTTTCTCTGCCTTCCCCTAAATGCCTGATAGTAAGTTCTGTATGATCATAATTCTGTCAATCCTGAAACCTCCCTCTATTCAGATGCCCTGTATAAAGTTCTGTACTTGACACAGTAGTTCCTCTTGGTTTGCATTATTATGCAGAGTTCCTTCTGTTTAATCACATTAATAGGTCATGCAGCAGGTTTACTTTTTTGGTTTTAGATTTTAGGAATAGCTGATACAAGTGGATTAGGTTGTTTGGGTCCCCTGTCCTCTTACCAGACCTCTGATCACTCTCTGGTCTTTGTATTTGTTTCAAAGATCTGTTACGTAGCAGTCCGGAAACTTATGTCCTAAATGCTTTAGGAATTGGAAGTAACTGAAATGAAGTATAGAGTGCTTTTTGCCTAACTTTCTCCTGGCTTTCTTCTACAGCCCTGGAAGAAAAAAGAAAGAAGGAAGAACTCCTGGCTAGGCGTATTGAACTGAAACATGACAGAAAGGCGAGAGCTATGGCCTCGCGAACCAAGGATAACTTTTATGGCTATAATGGCATTCCTGTTGAAGAGAAGCCTCGGAAGAGGAGGACTTCTGAGAATGTTGCTCAGGTTGCAGAGCCTGAGTATGCAACAGAGGATGAAACTGAGCAGTACAGTCCGGCTGAATCGGAGCACGAGCAAGAGGAATATGAAGAGAAACCAGCCAAAGCTGCAGTGAAACCAAAGGTACCTCCCAAAAGTGCACCAGCACCTCTGAACTTCACGGATCTTCTAAGGCTTGCTGAAAAAAAACAGTATGAACCAGTGGAAATAAAAGTAGTGAAAAAGATTGAAGAGAGACCGAGGACAGCAGAGGAATTGAGAGAGAGGGAATACTTGGAGCGCAAAAACAAAAGACTAGAAATGCAGAAAGACAAAAAGAAAAGTGAGAAAGAGATTAGGAACCCAGGTGTATCCACTTCTTCAAAAAAAGTTACTTCTCAGAAAGAATCTGTAAATGTGAAACTTAGCAAAAGCTCCTTGGATAAGCATTCCTCTCTAAAAGGCAGTCTGTCCTCTATGGGTGGTACTGATAAGAAATCTAAAGCATCAGCATTGACTGAAAAACACTCACGGTTGTCATCCTCTTCCAAATTCAGTCAAGAAAAAGTTAAAACCTCACAAAATGGCTCCTTAAAAAGCTCTACTGGTAGCACTCAGAGCAAGTCATCTGTCAATGGTGTAGGAAAGTCTGGCTCGGGCACCCATGTGCCACCCTCGAAAGCAGCAGCGAATGGGGCTCAGGGGCCACCAGCTGCCAAAGAACCTCACCTGAAGAAACCCGCACAGGCCAAAGCGGGCGCTACCGCCTTGCGCCATGACCTGAGCGCCGGTGCCAAGCGCGCGGGCAGCAGCCTGGGAAAGGGAGGACCCGGGCACCCAGGCGGCGGCGCAAGCTCAGTGCCAGGCCGATCAAGTGGCGGCTCCGGGATGGGAGCTGGACGGTCAGGAAGCAGCAGGCCGGGCGGCACCTCAGCCGCAGGAGCCGGGCGCCCAGGCAGCACCTCGGGCACAGGACCAGGGCGGCCGCCCAGCATGTTGGGAGCCGGGCGCCCGGGCAGCACCATGGGCACAGGACCAGGGCGGCCGCCCAGCACACTGGGAGCTGGGCGCCCAGGCAGCAGTTCGAGCGCGGGACTCGGCCGAGCAGGCAGCAGCCTGGGCAGTGGGCCGGGCAGGCCCGGTGTGAGCACAGCTGCAGGACTCGGCAGGGCTGGCAGCGGCCCAGGAAGGCCCGGCGCTGGTGTCGGCACAAACACGGGGCCCGGGCGGCCCGCCAACGGCCTGGGTGCAGGGCCAGGCAGGCCGGGTGTCAGCCCAAGCACAGGGCCCGGGCGGCCAGGCGGTGCCGGGGGCACAGCTCTAAAACCCAAGTGTACTGTTGTATCAGAAACTATTTCTTCTAAAAATCTAGTCCCAAGACCAAGCAACGGGCCCATGAACGGAATGAGACCTTTTCAAGGGCACAGACCAGGCTTTCATCCACAAGGTATGGAGTTTTACAGCAAATAAAGTGTTGCAGCTTCTTGTTTCTTGCATATTTTGATATGTCCAGGTTGAGGTCAGTGAGGCCCTCTAACAATTGTGGATGCAATTAGAAAGATGTGGATAAAATGCCATATTTGCCTTCTACAGAAATAAAAGGCAGTATTTTGACTATCGCAAATAAATAGCGAGGAAAATGCCAGGATTGAAACATGATGTAGACTCCTGTCTATCATACTGATATGCAACCTTCCATAACCAAGATTAGAGGAAGTATCTTCTATGTGTGTCTTAGAACTGCTAATGAAATTAATGCAAAAGTTTTCCACCTTGAAGCCTGGAGATATAAACACTTGAGCCTATGGCATAGCTAGAAGTACTGTAAAATCTCTTGTTTATGAAGAAACTAATGTAGAAAAAAGACTATTAGATAAATTAATATTGTTGTTTACTTCTCATTTAGGTCTTGGAAGACCTTCTCTCCCCCCTATTAGTTACAAAAGGCAGATAGATGAGGATGATGATGATGAATATGATTCTGAAATGGATGATTTCATTGAAGATGAAGGAGAACCGCAAGAAGAAATATCAAAGCATATTCGGGAAATATTTGGATATGACCGGAAAAGGTAAGATAGCCCAAAATCATGCTAAGATATCATAAAACTGTCACAGAAGTTATAGTCCAAACAATAAAACTGCATATTTGAGATGAATGAGTAAAGTCTTGCTATCCCTAAATGTTCTTGCAATGCAAAAACTTAACTTTAGAGCCACTGAATTCCTTCAGAATATGTCAAATGCAATTGCCTGTCTGCAAACTCCTGAATGCAGTGGTGTTAACTATTTTAAAGAAGGATCTGACTTGACATATTTGGGCAGGAACAGTTTTAAAGCGAAATCCCTAATTTTGCTTGTTCAAATACTTTCCTCTTGCCTGACAATAGTTGTTTTAATGACGAGGAACTTGCATTCTTTCAAAACGTGAAAGTCCAATGGTAAATGCCAAAATCCTTTCCTTTTTATTTAAAAAAGGAGTGATAATACATAACAGCCATACACAATCATGTTGTCTTTGTAGTATGCTAAACATGAATATTTAATTTCCAGATACAAAGATGAAAGTGATTATGCCTTACGTTATATGGAGAGCAGCTGGAGAGAGCAACAGAAAGAAGAAGCTAGGAGGTATGTACAGGTTTGAACTCAGGTAGAAACAGGATGAGGGAGAGCAAGTAGGCTGCTTCAAGTCATGGAGCATTTAGGAGTGGATGCTGGCTGATTAAATATATCCCTGGACCCAATTACTACTGTAACTACAGTTACTGCTGTAGCTACTTGGAGCGGAGGTCTTGCCATTTTGGACAGAAGAAGTTCAGTGCAAAGATTAGTCAGACAGCCAGTCTGCCACTGAAATAATGGGTGTAATAAACAAAGGTCTTTGTATTAATTGTATATATCCTGCTTACAAAAATACACCAATGTAAACCCCAGAATGTTTCTATAAATAGTAAAAATTCTGGTTAAAATACTAAACCCTTGAATTTGTTCCAGTAGTTGGAATATTGTGATCTTGGGGACTGGAAGATTTCTTAAAATTGTATATTAAATTACTCTGTACAAATATTTTATAAATAGCAATTTCAAAAAGGCTGTTTTTCATATTGGATTGCATCATGGTTTCAGTCCTAGACTGTGTAAGTCTTTAGCTATTTCAGAAATCTGGTCTTAACCACAAATACCTTTTTTAATGATGGAGGATGTGTACTGTACAGTTGTCACAGCTTTGCAAAGTCACACCTTTTCTTAAGGTAGTGGGAAACATTGGTAATGCACTGAGTTAATGATTTGGGGTTTTTTTTATAGTGAGATTTTTTTCCCATTCAGCTGAGGCTGAGAATATTGGAATATTGGAAGCTTGATCTTCAAGCTTAGTCACTGTCCTTATTCCTCCTCTAGGAAGCAGCAGAAACTAGGCAGGGAGAGAGCTAGAAGGCGCTGTCTTGGGCAGAGTATTCAGGGTGCTTCTCCAGACACAGGTTCCACCCTTGCTGAAATAAGAGATTTGGGCTGTTCTTGGAAGGAAGCTGACTGAAGCAGTTCTCTTATGATTGCATGTGAGGGTTAGCTTGGGGAGGATTGATTACCGCTTCAGTAGTTCATTTTCAAAAAAATTACCTCTAAAAGTCATTTTTATAGTGTTGTTGTTTTTATTGGTCAGAAAAGTCCATTCTTCCTGAGAAGATTTGACTGCTTCAGTGATTAGAATCTTGATTTCTTTGTACACCTGTGCTTTTTCTTAAAGCAGTATTCTTAAAGGATACCTATGATGTATTATTGAACAGATTTAACCTTTTTTTCCTTAAATCAACTGTGGTAACTTTAGGATTGTTTTTCCTTTTCCAAGTAACACTTTATAAAGGATCTCACTTTATTTGGCAGCTTGAGGCTTGGTGTTCAGGAGGACTTAGAAGAATTGAGACGGGAAGAAGAGGAACTGAAACGCAAGAGACAGTCGAAGAAGCTGAGGACACGTTAATTGGCTTAAAATGGTGTTGATTTTGTTCATTTTTCTGCCACCTGCTGCCTCCATACATCTCCTCTTATTCTATTTCAGTTTCCATTTGCTTGGTAGAGGGCAAAAGAAATGTGTAAAGGGATGAAAATACTGAAAAGCAAGGCTTTAGTTTAACCTAAATAAGATATTTATTTTTAATACTTGCCAGGGTTGAATTTTTTTATGAAGAAATTAGTGCACTAATGAATATTAAGGGAAAGAAAAATCAGTATAAGACTTCCACTGATGAAATCGCTTGTTGAAGATGCCAGCAGAAATACTGACTCGCTATGCACTGACTTGCAACTGTGTGGGCCCATAGACCAGTAAACCAGTTCTACATTCAACTCAAAGAGAGGAAAATTCTTGTTCCCTCATTTTTGAGGTGTAAAGAAATTGCTTTATCTCCTGCGCTCAGTCTCCTGAGTTGAGATCCCTCAAAGTATTGAAATAACTTCTGTGCATAAATGGCTTGGGTGGGTGTAAATTTCAGCTATTGCCACAGATATTCTAAGCAATAAAGCACTGACATTTTCTGATTTGAGGACTGTGTGACTTACCCTATTAACAGAAACCCTAGAGCCTCTTATTCCTAACAGTGCATGTCACTCGCAAATTGTGCAGTTACAGAAATGACCAAAAAATTGTTGGCTTTTGCTGTGCCTGGAATTTCAATGCCAATCTACTTCAGTATGATAAATGCACATCTTGAAAGATAGGGATATCCAGTGTTTGTATGTAGCTTGTGCTTGTGGGCTCAAGGATATACCTAGCAATTTTTTCCCTGCCCTGTAAATCTTCACATTTGTTCCACAGTTTCTGCTGCTTTTACAAATTAGGTGTACAGTGAACATTTTTTTCTTGCATTAAAAATCAAGTGTTTTTAATTATTTACAATGTGAAGCAGTTTGTGAATTAGGTTCACTGTTTGGAAAGAATATCAGATTGAAATTGTGTTACTGGACTGGCAACTCATTGATATGAATGACTTCATACTACTAATATTTAGCAAATGCTTCCAAATAATTTCATCAAACAAGGTAAAACATTACAGAAGGGGAGTTCAGTTACCTATCTTAATGCCCATATTTGCACATAATTTCCATCTATGCATTTAGACTGTTTGCTTCAGTAACTGAGTTTGTTTACATTTGGCACAGGGATTCATGCAAGTCTGCAAGGATTGCACAGAGTGCAAATGGTAAATCTGGTGTTGCATTTGCTCTGATTTTCCAAGGTTTCCTCTCAAAACTCCCCAAGGTGACTGCTTGCCTTGGCCTCAAGCCCCAAGCCTCACCTGACAGGACATCTGGCTTGAGCTGCTCAAGTGGCAGCTGTGTTTTAATACTAGAAGTATTTGGCCAAGTGCTACAGAGGTTTTAGGTGTGTGTTGGGGGGAAGCTAGTGAGCGAAAAGGTTCCTGCATGGAAAACCAGGGGAAGAACTTTTCCTGTCAGGAGGCAACTCAATAGCACTGCCTTCAGAAATAGCACTTCAGGCAGCAAGCTGTAAGGAAATAACTGACTCTTAATATCAAAAAAAGCAAATTCTCCTTTTGGAGACGCTTTCTGACAGCAGTGCAGCTCTTCCCTGCAGCAGTATAACCCTGATGTGAGCTATTTGATGGGTACTATGAACTAACTCAGTATTAGGTGGCAGGTGAGGCTACATTACCAGAGGAAGGTAGCTACTTCATAGCTCCTAGGAGCTTTCAACATTATTTACTACTTTCAGTGTATGTTTAAGACCATGCAAAATAATGTATTCTCACTGCTTGTTTATAAATGTGTCATACTTGTTCTGCTTAATGGGACCATTTAAAATTGTTTTCTGTTGTAGTTGCTAAGATTTATCCATTCAAAGCAAGAACTGCTGGGACCATAATCAAGTTGCTGGGGTTTTTTTTTGTTTTATCACAGCTGGAGGAAGGCTGCAGGCTTCTGTTGACCCAGATTGCTCTATTGGTAGCAAGCAATTTCCGGTATGGTTGAAAATACAGGCTCTTCTGAAATGCAAGAACTGTATTGACTCAAAATTGTTTCAGTCTGGAATTTAGTCTGCATTTCAGGTGAATGCAAGTTAAATAAAACCCTGAGTTTTATTTACCTATACAGTAGTGATATATTTTAATTCACCACTTGATATAAGATCAGTTAAATTCCTTGATCTGTAAAGCACTTTGTCATTTGTCTTGTAGATGGTGACAGGAATGCACTCTGCCAGCCTCCCTAAAATGCTCTATGCCTGTGGTTTTCTTCACACAATAATCATTGTCTAATATTTTTACATGAAAAATTCCTTGAATGCATTTGTAATTTTACAATCAACTATTTCCTCATCATTGGCATGGGATGTTAATTGTTCTCAAATGTTGTGAAATTTATACAAATGACTGGGTTTTAATGCCTGCGTTTGCTGCATTTATTTCTTTAAATCAGCTAGGAAGGTACCAAGAATTTTCCCAACTCCTGACCTTGTATTGAAAAACACTTACTGGTTACCAGGTAACTCTTTTGATCTAAAAAGAGTATGGGAGTACTCTTCCAAAGTGCATCTGAATTTGAAGTTAACTAAAATTGGAAGAATGGTTATATTGGTTTATGGGGATCTGATGTTAAGGTAGTGATTTAATTGTGTTTAATGAAGTTCTAGTTTGGTTTTTAGACTTTTAACTCGCTGACAATGTGCCTTTAACTAAATTTTGTCAAAAAAATAATTGCTGAATGTAGGAGCATAAAGAGGTAGGTCAGTTCCTGCTATCTCAGGTTCTATATCTTTAAACTTGGTAGCATGAAATGACGACCTAGTTTTCCTGAAACGCTCACAGGTCTGGCTTTGCACAATTACAGGAGCTACTTCTTAATCGATGATAACGCTAAATCAAATGAAGGGCACTTTCTATTAATGACTACTTTTTTGAAAATGTCTTGTATTTACACTTGAGCTGTACTTAGACTTTACAGCAACGTCTTTTGGAGGCCAGGGTTTTGCATATCACAGGAAGCCTTAGTGTGCAACTCTGTGCTGTGCTTTAAAATAAAAATTTCTCAAGAAGTATATGAGATCTCTATGGAAATCTGGATTTATTTTTGTGTAAAGCCCCAAATATTGTCCAGGCAAACTAATTTTCTATTTTTTTTGCATTTTGTAACTTAATCAAGTAGCTGATGCATATGTCTAGATATAGCATATTTCTGGAGACCAAAACATGTCAGAAAATAAATATATGGAGAGAGACTGGTGTTTCAATTGTGATGAATGTACTTCTATTTATTTTGGTGAGTGGGTGTGATGCAATATTGAAGTGTTAGTGTGTAAATAAGGGTGCTTCTAGTTTTAGCCAATGATTTTTTTTTTTGGGGGGGGGGGGGGAGATATCAGTTGTGCACAATGTCTTTTTACACAATGTGACAAATCAGGTTAAAACCTCTTACTTAGCTTAACTGTTTTTTGGTGTTGTCAAGAAAGTGTACACTCTTGCGCAAACACCAAATGAATATGAAAGTTTTGCAGAGTATGTATACAATAAATTACAGGCATTAAACACTTTACTGCTATTTTGCATTGGTTTACTTTATGCAAGCATTTTAGGAGTTCTCTTCTGGCTTTTGCTCTGAGTTGTCCCAAGAAAAATACAAGCTTCGTTTATCTTCAAGAAGAACTGTCGGCACTTTCTCACACAGTCACCAAGAATTACAGAAATGTAGTGGAGTCACTTAAACATTCAGAAGAGATCTAAAAACTGATAGCAACTGGCAGTTTAGACCTGTGACATGAATCTCTTCAGATGAATGTGCCTTTTCTCAACAATTTAAAAGCATTTAAAAATATGAAACTTTGAGTCTTAGGAGTCCTAAAAATAACAATTTCACATATTGTGTGTGTACAATTAAAGGTAGAATAGGTTCCTGGAGTAATGAAGGAGTATACTGTGCATCTCCTGTGCCACTAGCTGGTTTTAGTGTCATTCACACACAGGTGGGTTACTGGTTGGCCATAGCAAAAGTGATAGTGAGATTAAATTATGCTCTTACTCATGATGTTTCCAGAACAGAAGGGTTTAGTAAGGAAAGTGCTGCTCTTGCCATTCGTGTTGTGCTTGGTCTTCATTTATTCCCAAAGCCTTGGGATCTGGGAGGATCCATCGAGCATACTTAGAAGTGCAAATTTTGATTACACCCTGTAATATTTGTCAGTTCAACTTGCAATTTCCATCCCATTGCTATTAAGCTAATTTGGACAGATCGCATCACTGATTTTTCTCAAAAGGAGAAAATGCTTTGAAATTCCTTTGGAATTGTAGGCTTTGCTTTGCAGAGAGAACCTTTTCCCTTGGCTCTGGTCTAAATGAGTATAGCTAGGGAGCCAGGATGCCCAAAGTTAATGAGAAGAACAGGACTAATATTCGGACTGTGCAAGTTCAAGCTGTAGTAACGATGTTGCTATTTTCTCCTTTTCCTTTCTCCTTTTCCAGCTGAATGAAATTCACAACCAGCATTGTGCTATAGCACTAGTCACGTGTTGTAGGAGATGTTTTATTTTGCCCTCTTGCTTTGCATCTGAGTAGTTGTAGCTCATTTTCTAGGTAATTGGGCTTCTTAACTTTTCTACTGCAACTCAAAGTAAATATCTCAATAAGATAAGCTTAACTGCTAGCAAAATACTGTTTGTTCTTGTTTGCTTGTTTTTAATAGACACGGCCAAATCTTGAGGAGAAAGGTGCTCTAATACATAAATGAGGAGGTTGAGCAGTTACCTACTACTACTACAACCAGCAGCTTGGAGTTTCCTGGAGCAAGCTTGGCAGGGATGTGTGTAAAATGCCACAGGTACACTCAGAAAATCACAGTATTTCCAGTTCTGCTGGCTTTACCAGACTCTGTTTATCCTCACTTCAAAGCCGCTCCAGAAGCGGCAAAGACAATCCTTAATGCAAGATGTGATTCAGGAAACTATTTCTTCTTTACCATCTACAAATTCTGACTTGGTATTAAATCAGAGATGTTGGTCACTAGTCACTCAGGCTGAGTGGGGGAAAAAAATGGCCTTTCTCTATCAGATAAAAACTGAATGTCTCTAGTAAGGCTAGAAGCCAAAAGCGTCCAAGCTCTGTGGGTTGCACTTGAGCCCTTAAACTGATCTAGTGCCATGCGATTCAGGGAAGCCGAGCAGGGAGCAGCGTGTGGGAGCCCTGGGGACTCAGGCGTGCACTACTAGACAGAAAGATGCCCTTTTCCATCCTGAGACCACGCACACACGGTGTCCAGCAAAGCATGTTTCACCTCAGAGCTGCCCTTGCCCGAGCACCTTCCTCGCTGGCGGCGCCCTCAGGAGCTCTGCATCCGGCCGCGCTACACCGAGTGCTTCCTGATCGTGTCCGGTTTCTTCGGCGCTTCGGGGTGAGTCTGTAAACACAGTAAATAATCTGCAGTGACTGTCTTAAAAACAACAGTCATACAGCTAGCGGGGCTAGGGAGGTTGAGGCCATCTCGAATGAGCTTAAGAGTCAGAAATAGGGAAGTTTTGTGGTAAATGGTAGAGGTCATTGCTTGGTTTTCAGTCAGAAAGCTCAGACTGTCTGAAGGATCTGTAGTTTTGGTGTAGGCTAAATCAAGGAATTTCTAAGAGTTATATGTGGAAATGTGCCTTGAACATATATAAGCACCAACTTATGGTTACTATTTTGGCTTCTACAGTTATTTTGGCTAAGTACACACACATAGTTTTAAAAAAGGATATCTAGCCTGGCTAGGCTACTGCTAATAGCACATTAGAATTTCCTGGTGTTTTTTACTGTGCAATAAGGAGAGATTAAAAACTAAAATGCCTGAGATTAAAAGTTTAAAAAGAATAAACTATTCTCAAATGTCAGTCAGTGCGAGGTCCTTTGCGGGGCAAAATGATCTTCAAATCGCCTTTTAAAGGGGTTTAGACCAAAGCCGTTACGCTCGTTTGTGTCTCGGCCCTGCCCTGTCCCGGGAGGACTCACGTCCAGGTACTTCTCCTTCAGCGTTATGCCCAGGATGAAGATCATCCACAGGACGACGACCATGGTGGGACGGGCGCCCCGCGCCGCGGGCAGGCGCTGCTCCCCGAGGACCCGGCCGTGCCGCGCGGCTCCGCGACCGCGCTGTGACGTCACGCGTGACCTCACAGGAGAGCAGCCCGGGGCCGAATGACGTCAGCCAGGCGTCAAAAAAGGAGGAAAACAACGGAGGCTGTTGGAAAGTTGACTTGTTCCAGCGGCCCGTCTGTTCCTGGTTACTGCCTCAGCTGCTGCGTCAGCCGGGGAGGGGAAGAAGCAGGATGAGGCTTCCTGCTCCAGCTGTGGACTTTGCCCCGATCCCACTGTTCCCTCATGGATTGAGGGGCTGGAATGATCCTGGTCTGCCTTCCTCTGTCTGGACACGCGGGATCTCCAGCAGCTGTGAACCGGGTGCACATCAGTTATGCACCGTGCGCTGCTCAAGGGCAATTTCCTGGGTGTCCTGTCCTGGGTGACAGGAGGAGCAAAGATAAAGCAAGAGTATTAAAGGAGAGGTAGTTTATTCTGGATTTCCATGCGGATGTTTGTAGCTCCAGTAAAACTACGTCTCAGTTGGGATTGTTGTGAGCACAGAGGAGACGTGTCTGAATCCCTTTAGTATCTATGTCTACAGTCAGTAGTCTACAGTAGTAGTCTACAGTCCCCACAGGGACTGATTTCACTGTGCCTCTGTGCTAACGCGGTGATGAAGGAACCAGGAGGAGGGAAGGGGCTGACAGGCAGTTCGTCACTGCTCTGGGGGCTGGCTGTGGGGCACCGTTTGATGCAGCTCCACGTCCTCGTCCAGGCTCGAGCCCATGCGTTTCCAGCCCTGGGGGCCTTTGCTCTCATCCCCTCCGAGGAGCAGCGAGGGGGTTGCTTGGGGTTTCGGCCTCCTTCAGACCCAGCCTGCTGTCCACATCCGCATGTCATGCCCCGTTTTATATCCACCAGCATGCCCCGAGGGGATTTACTGTCACTGAACTGGGACTTAACGAAGCTTTTGCTTCCGCACTGGGAACAGCCAAGCGGCTGTATGGCACTTTATTGTTGTTATTATTAGAGGTTACTTTTATGATTATTACCAGTCAGCGTCCCGCGCAGGGGCGCCTGGGAGGCGGAGGCGTCCGCGGCGCCACCAACATGGCGCTGAGCGAGGCGGCGCTGCGGAAGCAGCTGGGCAAGGTGCGCGCGCCGCCCGCGCGGGGCTCCCAACGGTCGCCGGGGGGCGGTTGAACGGCCGCGGCCGCGCGCCTGCGCGCGCCCCTCCGCCCCCCGCCCCGCGGAGCGGCGGCGGCGCCGTGAGGGCAGGGGCGGGGGTGCGGGGAAGGCTCGCGCGTGTTCCGTGGTAAAGCGGCCTTAAAAGCGCACCGCGTTTAGTTCCACATGTAAAGCGGGGAGCGCCGTGCCGGCTCTCCCCACGGAGCCCCCGGGCTGCTCGGCGTGCTCGCGTAGTCCGCTTTAGAGCATGACCGGAGTGAGCTGCGGAGGGAGAGGGAGGGTTTGGGTTTCACAGAGCAGCCGCCGGATTGCTGCTATTTCTGGTTGATGGCTCTCTATGGAAGAGGCCAGGTTCTAAACTGCTGCTTTGGGACGAGTGTACTTTAAATATGAAATATTCCTTAAGGAACAGACGTGCCCTAAGCCAGCCGAGGGCTGCAGCTGTGTCTGCCCTGGCCTTGGCTCCAGAGCAGCTTCCTAAAACACGAAGCGTTTCCTTGATCTGGGAAATGCAAATGATTTTTCACAACTGTCTGCTCTGGGTGGCTGCTCTGCCTGTGAAGGCGCAGGCCCAGATGGCTGCGGGTGACATAGAGCAATTTATTCCTGCTGACAATAGCGCTCGGATCACATTTGAAATCTCAGGTTTTTGGTTTGTTTGTTTGTTTTGAAGCTACGGGCGGTTCTTTGGCGGATGATAGGGGGTGTTATTCTGTTTGAAATTTCTCAGCTATCAAGGGCGCCTTGAGCATGGGAAAATTTCTCCGGGGTTAATTTCTGACACGTTTAATAAGCTTACAAAGGTGGATCTCTCACGAAGGTCCTTTAAAAAGTGTATGAATGGATCTAGGTTTTTGTCAGTAACCGTGTCAGTAATGTGACTTCTCTTTTCCAAGGGGTTCTTATTCAAATATTGGTTGTAAGTATTGTGCGCAGTGAAGTGTAATTTTGCTAAGACTGCTCAGCGTGACATCAGGTGGGGCTTAAGGAGCGATGTCGGAGTTCAGGTTCTCCTATAGCAAGAGCCCGCCTGTGGTCTTTCAGAGCTCTTCTGGTACGGCAAGTTGTATGTTAGATTGCATATAATGACGAAAATGGGTAGGGTGCAAAGATCTCTGTGCAAACATGTAGTGTGCAAATTTTGTGTTAAAACTGTTTATGATAACACAGGTAATTGCTAGCTGCATGTTCTTGTATTTCTACAAATTTATTTCCATCCCTGTATCCTGTAATAAAAGAAAACACTTTTCTTAACTGGTATATTTTTCTAATTGTTTTTTCTTTCTCTTTCCAGTATAAATTCAGAGACCTGACCATAGAAGAACTAAAAAATGTTAACAAGACCTACCCGAACTTTGTCTTCTCCATGAACACATACAGTAAGAAGTGATTTGGTTACTTTAAACTACTACTTGGGACTTTTAATTGCCATAAGTTCCGTTTGTATGTTATAAAGGCTAAGTAATGTAGTTACGTTTCAGTTGTGTTCCTGTCTGTATTGTGACTTTCAGTGAAATTCTCCATTCCTGGAAGGAGAGTAGGGTTGTTTTGTTGTTGTTTTTTTAAAGTCATAGTAACGTTCTGGGCTTGGATGTTTAAGGCGCAGTGTATTTAATCCCGAAAGAAAAATGTGCAGTGTGCATTCGTTGATGTGGCTGGGGTTATTGCAGAAAATTCAAAGTGATGTTTATAATATCCCATTATTAATTTCAGCCTTCAAAGATGGATCCCAGAAAGACCTCCTGAATTTTAATGGCACCATTCCTGTGAAGTACGGTAGGACTAATTGAATGCAATTTCCACACAATGCAATTTTCCACATATCTAAAATGCTTCAGATGCTGCCCGTTAACAACACGCCACCCTGCTTGGTCACAGACACGCTCACAAAAACATGTGGCCAAAGCATGAGAGGCGCCTTCTCTGCAGTCATGGCCAGGTGGGAGAGTGCGGTGGGGAAAACATGCGGATGCTGCTGCTTGCCTCCAGCAATCAAAGGGAATGAGCTTGCTCCTAGACGTAAAGGAGGCGGAATGGCAAATTCAAACACATAAAAATGATACCTTTAAAAGGCTTGGTAGTAGTAGTAGTATGTGTGTATGAGATGAGACATCTTCCCTTTTTTTCAGTTGCTCAGGGCTAATCTACCCAATTTTTGTCAAATACAGAAACATATGAATGGATTCAAGTCTGTGTGTGTGTGGTTCCTCTGGGGCTTTTGGGGCATTGCCTACTCTCATCTCTGAGCTGGGGCTTCCTCAGAGGTGGCCATTAAGGGTTTGGCATGAGCTAATAGAAGCACTTCTCCATAAGCAAGTCTCTTCGTGCACACATTAGCACTAAAGTAAACTATTATTAGATAGGTCAGTCACCTATTAAAAATCATGTAGTTAGTTTGGGATGATGTGTGTGCAAACTCTTTGTTTGTGTGGGAGGATGCCTGAAGCCTGTGCTTAAGCAGAATTTAATCATTAGCACTTAACTTGAGCCCGCCCTGTCTATTTGTATTAACAGGACTAATATCCTACTGTTCAGTGTGAATCTAGAAGGTGATTTGTCTGACTTATTTTCTTTGTTACTGTGGCAAAAGAACTGCATGTCTACAGGTGTACCTGTTTTGCAGAGTGCCTTTCTAATGTGGAGATTGCTAATTGGTTTTGGTTTGTGT
Source organism: Eudromia elegans (assembly GCA_003342815.1). Classification (NCBI taxonomy): domain Eukaryota; kingdom Metazoa; phylum Chordata; class Aves; order Tinamiformes; family Tinamidae; genus Eudromia; species Eudromia elegans. The sequence goes on from PTEX01000043.1 coordinate 1,922,909, forward strand.
TGAACAGGTAACTCGTATAACATACCTGTTTGTCTGTGGATTATGGATTCGCATCCCTTTGCTCCCCCCATTTGCTTCTTGAAGCCAACTGAGAACATGGCGATTTCAGTGGGAAAACACGTTGATGCTCGTGGCAGGATTTATTTGCCCTATCTGCAAAGCTGGAGCCATGTAAGGCTGGAGTAGGTCACAGGACAGGGAAGAATCTGGCAAAAATGCATGATATATCCCGTCCAAAACAAGGGATGGGCCTTTTTCCTCTCTCTTTCATTTTTTTTTAATTGATATTAAATATGTAATGATTACACAGAAGCAGAATGATATGTCCTTGAAATTGCAGCCTTCAGCTAGTCTGAAGTTTTTGTAAGGAAGAATATTTTAATTTGAGGAAAAAAGGGGGTTGATTTTGTTGCAATAAATACCTCAAGTGGTGTCATTGATACATTTTCCTCTTGTTGCTCTGAATGGTTAATAATACTAGACAAATTGAGTATTCTGTCTTTTTGACAGAAGTCTCTGGTTAGAATATAGGTTCAAAATTTAATCAAGTTATTAAATATTTTATACATTAAATAAATATATATGACCGGACAGTAAGATTTTTCTCCAAAAATGAGTGGGATATATTTTTAATTATTGGTGTAAAAATTCTATTGCTTCTATTGATAAAACTTCTACTGATTTCAGTGTGTCTTTTGGCCAAAAGAAGCAATGAATCACCAAAAATCTGAACAGTTAAGCTCATCGAGTAAGACTGAAGCTGTCTTTCATTAGCTGCAATTTGTCCTGTTTGTTATATTGGATGCTGCTCTATCAAAGGCTTCCATTTGTTCACTGATGCTTTCAAAATCCAATTGCACTAATTTAAATTCTTGTTGTCCAATGCGTGTGTTTGAAATGTATCTCTTCTAAAAGTGGTGCTTGAGTAAACCTAAATGCTTATGTAAGTGTTGAACATCTCTGTGATGTGATTAGATTTTGTATAGTCATTTGCTTTGTGGTTCTTTATGAACTACTGCAATTTACAGACAGTGTAACTGTGTGAAATACCTAGTCAGCTGTTTTATATTTGGTGGTGTTATATTCCAGCCTCAATCAACTGTTATTGGATTAATCAAGGAAATGATTGCGAAATTCGAGGAAGAGCTTCCTTTATATTCCCTGTCCCCATCTGATGCAGCCAGGCAATCTGAACTCCTTTCCTACATTGCAAAGATTACAGAAGGTATGATTTTTTTTTTTTTCATACTTTTGTTTGTAATGTTCTTGGACGGTATTTATTGTTGTTACTTTGTATTATAAATATGGCCATGGAACTTTAATGCCTGGACTTTTGGTGTTTGCATGCCCACAGTGTTTAGTATTTTGTTCATATTAAAAGTGCCTCTTGAGTAAACAGAATCTGAGTTTTCTATTCAAATAAGCAATTAATTCAATATCCATATCTAAGCTTGCTAAAAATATGCTGTAGGCTTAGTATTGCTCGTTTGTAGGAAATGTTGCAACAAAGGGAAAGATGACTTTATAATAAACAAGGTGATTTTGCTTACTCATAAGCATTCTCTTGTAGATCTTATTCACAGTCTTATATCCACAGTAATAAGTCCCAAAATTTGTCTGGCTGTGATCGCTCATGCATAGCTGTGAGGACGAGGGCCATAGGATATTGAGTCCACATTGTATCTGTTAGCTGGTTCTGGTTTGGTGGTGACTCTCTTTTATACTCTTCAGAACAGTGTTTTTTTGTTTGTTTGTTTTGTTTGCTTGTTTTGGGGGGGACAGGGAGGGGCATCTTTACCTTATTGTATTATGTCACATGTTCTAAGCTAGGGGCAAAAAATCTGAAGTTCACAGTCGTCTTATCTGGGGGTGTTATTGACATGTCATGATATCGACATGTCATGATATTGTTGACATTAGGGATGTTATTGACATATCATGATACTGACATTTTCCTTCAAGTTGCCATTTTCCTCCTCTTTCTTTTAATGATATTCCATGTACTGGTCTGTAACAATTATTACAAACCTTGCTCTTTAGCTCTTATTCTGCTGCTCCTTCCATTAGTTCAATACAAGTGTTTGTGAGTGCATTTATGAGCACACATGCACACATTACATGTTTCCATGTACAGTCCATTCCAATATTAAAATTTCTGTTAGAAATCTTTATGCATTATACTGGGGATCGTTGCTAACAGTGGCACTGGATAAGCAACTTCAGATCATCATGTTTTAATCCAATTCCATTTTGCACATCTTTACAAAATTTGAAAACTTTTGCAAGATTTCTACCCATATTCTGTAGCAATAGCAAAGAGATTTTTGTTTGTATAGTCTTAGTGTGTAGTTCCATAATATATTTTGCTTACACATTCCACCTAGTGAGAAAACATTCCTATCCAGAGAGGAATATTTGTTTTTCATGGGGGGAGTGACGATGGATTTTGCATGACTAGCTAGGTTTGCCTATTATTTTGAAGCATATGTAGTTTGGCTTAACTCTGGCTCAGCCGTGATCCTTTATGAAGCAGCAACACTTGTGTTGATGTTTTAGAGTGTGGACCACACTTAAGAATGCATGTGTGTGTATATATATATGTTTTTAATTGTAGGAGAGTCTGACACGAAAGCAAAGGGCAAAATTGATGGCAACAAAGATGCATGTTTTAACAAAATTACTGTGATTGGAGCTGGAGATCTTGGCATGGCCTGTGTACTAGCAATCACAGCAAAGGTATGTGATTATGATGAATATTAAGAGTCCTGATTAATATAAAAGTTTCTAGGCTATTTCTTAGCATCTTCCACCCGGAAGTTAACTTAGCATTTTTAATGTTGTGGTCTATGTCATTTACTTCTTTCCTTCAGTTAACGGAGAGGAACGCAGAGCAGAAGTGTGAGTTTGTGTTGTTTCCTCAGCCAGCTTTTTGAATACATAAGGTTGAATATTGAATTCATTTATATTTTGGGTGTTTTCAGTTAAGGAGTTCTTGCCAAAGCTGTAGCCTGTTTACATTTGGGTTCTGCTAGGACGCTGGAGGAGCATAATTTGTAGTCTGTCACAGTGACACACTCAAAGACAACAGTCACATCAACATTTGTAACTTCCCAGGACATAGGGTTCTTTGTTTCTTAATGCTTTATTTTCCAGTTAAACTGATCAACTACTATGTTTTTTTTCATACATTTTGATGATAGTTTTCATGAGATCCATCCCTATTTCTGTTTTTAAATGCAGTACAACAGTCGATTTCAAATAGTATCTTCTCTTGCTGTCTCCCTCAACCACCACCTTGATCAAATTTTGATTTAATTGTTGATCTGCATTATTCTTATTCATACAGGGTGCTGCAGACAAGGTAGTTCTTTTGGATCTTTCTGAAGGTGCAGCAAAAGGAGGAACCATGGACTTGGAGATATTTTCTCTGCCAAATGTAGAGATCAGCAAAGGTACCAGTTGTTGCAAAGAAAGCTAGTACTGTTTTTATCTCTGCTTGTTTTAATGAGGACGGGACACCAAGGGAGTTAGAGGTTTTGGCATATAGCCATGCTTCTAAAAAGATGCTATTGTCTTTGGATAGCTTCTCATTTTTCTTCATCTTTCCAGGGCAAAATTTGGAAAGGAGGATTCAATGAAGCTTACATTCCTTCTATTTCAGGCTTTTTTCATTCTGTTTGTTCAGATGCGAGAGCCTTACTTCTAGGGTCAGGAGCCAGTTGTGAAACTAGACTCACAGAAATGCAGAGAATGAGATGCTGAGCTGGCACTTCAGTATTGCAGCTGCAAAAAGTAAAGGGAAAAAACACAAGGACATGCATGTCTATTAGAATATTATAGATAGCTGTGACAATTCTGTCTGAAAGACTGTTAAATAAGGCCAGATTCAAGCTTCAGAATATCACTTTCCTAGACTGACTTTGATTAAACATGCACATTGCCAATGGTTAGTTCTGTGTTGTTATCCCTGCATATGCAAACAATTAGTCCTTAACAATCTTATCCTCAATGAGCAGTGAGTGTCCAATAGGATGGAGCTGGTGGCTACAGTCCGTGATAGTCTGTTGGTATTGAGGTGATTAGGTGATTAGCTTTCACTCTTGCACATTGAAAGCTGGAACTGAATCAGGCAACCTTCTTCCTCATTTTTCCCCGCTTGTCCTTTTGTGTTTTTGTGTTTCTTCACTCCTCAACAAAATGAAAAGGAAGATTTTCATATACTTTGAAAAATAACTGCTATTATTTGGAGGACAAGGACTTGTTCTGCTTCCACCAGGCATTTTTTCTGCTTGTTTTGCAGGATTATATGTTTCTGTCTGACAGTGCTGCTGCCTGATTTAAATGTTTTGTTCTTACCTTGCAGATTTTACTGCTGTTGCTTTTTTATTATTATTTTCTCTCTCTACAGTGATCTCAGCTATATCACAAATCTCCATTTGTCCCTTTGTAGTTACCTGTTATTTATATAGCTCTGTTCAACTATGTTATAAAGAGTTTATAAAAGGTAGCTGGCTGGACTACTGGTAGTGTTGCAATATTTTGAAATGCTTGTACTGTGTCACCTCTTATTTCAGTGCGCTGATGTCTAGATTGAGGCAAGCTAATATTAATTATATCCTGTTCAGTTTGATGAGTACGTGGCTATTCAGAGTTACCAGTTCAAGGCAGCACTGGCTTAGGAATTTCTGTAGCAAATTTCACTGTGTCTTATTTTAGGCTAATAATAAAAAGATCTCTTAGGTGAATTAATAAGGTCATGCAGCACTTTTTAGGGTTATTTACCTGTTCTTGATTGAGCTAAAAGAACAAAAAGAATATAGAACCTCAGCTAAAGGAGTGAAAATCCAATTAAAGGAACCTGGTCCCATCAAGCAGTTGGCAAAGCAGGCTAGGGAATGGGAAAAAAATTATTCTTTTAAGAATAGTAATGAAACTAAAGGGATTTTTCATGGATCTATGTATTTTATTTCTCCATTGCTAAAGAAATGAACTTTGGAAAACTTATATTTCAAAAATAATCTTTTCTGGTCTTTACTCTGTAACCTCAATTAAATTGCATTCTCCCTCCTCCAGCTCCTGACTGTGAAATGGGGAAAGTTGTTCTGTGGGAGAACTGTTTTAGACAGGTGCGGTGGAAGTGCCAGAATTTTTGGAGAGAAGTGGCCTGACAGAAGAAGAATTCTTAAACTACGTTGGTTGCAGCAATTTTTCATTTAGACATGTTCTTTGATTTTAATCTGATTTTTATTTCTGTTATATGATAAAATGGCATGTTTGTTTCTTTTTACCTTTTCAGATTTTTCTGCTTCAGCTAATTCAAAAGTTGTGGTGCTTACAGTTAACTCTCTGGGTAATGCTCAGACTTACCTGGATGTCATACAAAGCAATGTGGAGCTATTCAGAGGAATTATCCCAGCAATTTCACACTACAGTCAGAACAGTGTTTTGCTTGTTGCTTCTCATCCTGGTAAGTTGATCCTTGCATTCACCTGCAATATCTTTGAATTTCTGTCTGGTCTATTTCAAAAACATGTTATTGTTTAATACATTCATGTGGTCATAAACACTTGCTATTCTGAAATAAATTATCCTTTTCAGCCTAGAGCAAGATGCTGTCTTTGAGGTTTTTCCTCTTTTCTATTGCCAAGATAGAGAAAATATTTGAATACTTTGATATAAAAGATATATATATGTTTGGATGCGGAATTTGAAGAGTGACATTTCATTGTCAATCTCTCTTTCTCTCACATCTAGTTGAAATAATGACATATGTGTCTTGGAAGCTGAGCGCATTTCCCAAAAGCAGAGTTGTTGGAGTAGGGGCCAATCTGGATACTGAGAGATTTCAGTATATTCTCACAAACCTTTTGAAAGCTGAGGTGCTTGGAAAAGATGCTTGGATTGTGGGTGAACAAGGGGAAGAAAAAGGTAAGTAATGAGGTATTATGAGTACTTAATGGCCTGATCATACACTTAACTGAGTAAATAAATGAAAAACTGATAAAAGTAATATAGGTAGCATAAGCAGGATGGTATATTTTTCCACAATAATAATTTAAGATTGTGATGCATGCCAGGTTTTTAACTTAGAAGTGACAATACAAATACTTGGTATAGTCATAATGTAAAGCTATAGGAAATGCAGACTCAGATGCTTTTAATTTAGTATATTGGAAAAGATTAGAGGTACTAAAAAAGGAAGGTAAAATTCATGATAGATTACTGCTAATTTAAGAATTTTTACGCATTGCTTCTTCTTGAAAGTGAGTGTCTCTGACCAGGTACTCTAGAGATTATTTTGGGAGTCCAGAGAAGCTTGCCAACAAAATATGAGTTGTTGAGGAGAGATGAGATTGTGAATTTTAATATCCTCCCCCCTGTCTTTCCTCTGGTAATCATTTTAACCGCTGTTCAGTCACTAAATGTACATTTAAATGTCGGTTATTTCTGTCTAGTGCCTTCATGGACCAGTTCTAATTCAGCTGCCCACCAAATTGAAACAGTGGCTGCACGTAACTCAAGGGAAAAGGTGGCTAACAGGTAACATGGTTGTAATGCTGGTTTTGTCCTTCATATTTAGACTCTTTGGAGTCACGGGCTTTTTTCAGACTAAAGAGTTTCACATATCTTTGAGTCTACGTGTTACTTTTCCGTGTATATGTATACTAATATCACTGATTTTCTGGTAGTAATGCCATGCCTGTGATGATCTGAGGACAAGCCAAATTTTCTAAAATAAAAGCGTCATATTAGAGCAGCTAATTGTAAAAAAGTAGATAAGTCTGCTCACACATTAGTTCTTTTTCTTATAGTTAATGCAGAAGCAATTGACTTCAAAGAGAAATAAAAGCTTGTATCAACTTATCTGATTAAATTAGCCACATATCAGTTCTACTTCTTGGCAGAAAGGGGAGCTGTTATTACTACAAGTAGAAGATGGCTAAAATTCTGTAAAGCAATTCTCATCTCTTGTTTTCCCAAACAATGAACCATGGTTATATGGTACATGTGCTCTGCTTACCTATCCTTAGTGTTTTACATGTACAAAAGAATATGTCAAGTAAATAAAATCTAAACATTGTTTTTCCCTCTTGTTTCCTTATTTCTATAGAGCTCTGGAAGTTCTAAAGGGAAAAGGTCAGAGATCTTGGTCTGTTGGGCTCTCAGTTGCTGATTTGACTGACAGTATACTGAAAGATAAAAGAAAGGTTCATTCTGTAACCACCTTAGCAAAGGTAAATGATACTAGTATCTCTCTCAGTTGACATTATAATGATGATATTACTGCATAGTGCGTTAATTTTGACATCATAGGCATTTCTACTTACAGCAACTGTTCTGAAGTAGCACTGTTTTCATTACTTTCTTCCAACAGCTTTCCACTCCAATCCACAAACATGTGAAAAACCAATTATGTTAACGTGAAATCATTACTGAAAGAGGATAGCTTTCAAAAAAATACAAGAGCTCAGAGGGAAAAACATTCAGAGTTGCAGACCAGTTGTCCTCTCTTCAAGGCTGCTGACAAGCTCCTCTAATACTCAGAACTGGCCAAAAAAATATATATATTACTGTATAGTAATATTTGGCAGTACCTGAACAGTAATCTATAGGACAAGATCTAAAATAAGTGAAGTCTAAGCTATCCTAAGACAAAATATGCCATGTGGTGAAATTACCTTTTTTAATTAAAATTACCAATTTACTATAATTCCATACTTCAGATTAAGGGCAGAATAGAAATAACGCTGTATGACAGGATTGTTCTGTGTTGTTTCAGGGATGCTGTAATATAAACAGTGAAGTATTTTTAAGTCTACCTTGTGTTCTGGGAACCCATGGAGTAACTGAAACAATGAAACTAGAAGAAGATCCCCTAGTGCTAGAGAAACTGCAAAGCAGCGCAGCATCGATCCATGACCTTCAGCAGCAACTGAAACTGTAAGCACGTGGGAGCTTATGGTGTCTGCTCACAGAAGTTTGGAGGTTTGCTATGCACAAAGTGTTGCCAACTTTATATGGATTTCTCTGTAAACCAAGAACTTCATAATTTACTTTCAAATTTCCTTTTCTTGAAGGTTTGGTTAAATTATGTATTACAGGCTGCACAGCACAGCAGAAAATTCTTTAAAAGTGAACTTAGTAGCCAAAATGAGGAGAGTAATGTGCAAGAACACTTTATGTAAATCAAGGTGACTTTTGTCTGCACACTTCTTGTTGCTAAGTATGACCTTGTTCTTGGGTTATTATTAGCTGTTAGCCCCTCATTAGGATCTCATAAGGTATTAGGCCAGCAGCTTGCCCAGCTTTTAGAAACCTTTGTATGCGGAGGCAGCTAGAGTTCTGCCTCCTTTTTAAAGCTCTGCATAAGGGGCTTGCCTAGAAATACAGTCAACACTCCAGCTCCCAGGGGCTGCGCTCTGGGACTTGAGCTCATGCCTGTTGCAGGCACTCTGATGTCAGTGACCTCCTTTCTTGTGTATTAGTAGGAAAAAGAAAGATAAAAGCTTGAGTTAACATTCTTCAAACTTGAAGTATTGCATATGAATTTCTGCCATGTTTAATGATGTATGGGACTTCTTTGGCACGACTTTTTTGCTCTTGAGAGTTGAGAAATGCAGAAATATCTGCAGCTCAGGCCTTGATCCAAAGCGAGTTGATGTCAGTAAGTCCCGTATCACACTGAGGGGGATACGGCTAATGGGGTAGGCAACACATTGTGCAGCCCTTTGCCAGGAGGCAAAAAAGCAGGATGTGCTGGCCTTAGGTAAATCAAAAAGCATATGGTGTGAAGTTAAAGGGTCCTTTCCGTTTAAACTATGCTGATTCATTGTACTGGTATAAAAAAAAAGATTGTGTTCATCCTGATTAGACCTCAGCATCAAATTGCAGGGTACAAACCGCAGCAAAAGAGAATTGTGGTCATTTAAGAACGTCATTCTATAGTTAAGCTCTGAGGTCTAATTGTTCATGAGGTCTAATAATTCATGGGGCTTTCTAAGCAAAGGTAGGACTTGCATAACAGGTAGAGATTCATTCCCTTGTGGAAAGATTTGTATCTTGCAAAGTCAGGCTTGGAAGTAATACTGGTTTTATATGGGTCTCAATTAAGGTAAAGTCTTTTTTAATTTTTTTTTTCTTGATGTGCTTAAATTTCCTTCTTGGGAGAATTCAGCAATGGGACAGAATTACTGATGGTTACAGAGACCAACATAGCTGCTATATTTGGAGAGGAGGAAAAAAAAAAAAAAAAACAAAAAACACCATGGCTGGACTCTTGGATTCTTTGATTTTTCATCATCTTTAAAATGTAATTGGAATTACCATTTGCAACTTGGTTCCTTGGGGTGCTGTGCCTTAGTTTTGGGAGCATTATCCTAACGGAAATAGTCTAGACGCTTTTTCCTTTTACCTCTGCCTTCATCAGTATTTTAAATTGTTAAAAGCTGCTAGTTCTTTTAGGGACTGATGATACTTGTGTCTTAAATAGCAAATATATGTTATTCCGGAAGAAAAAAATAATTATTTTTAAAGAAAAAAATACACAAATAACCAAACTATTATCATGGAGGAAAAATATTGAAAAACAAACAGACAAACACGTCCTTTCTGGGGTCAATCCTGCCTTCCATGCCGGGCGCCGCCATGACACCTCCTGGCACTGCTCGCCTCCTCTTACACCGCTTCCTCTGCGCGGAAGTGGCGTCAGGGCCGGGCGGAAGCCGCTGTGCCGCCGGAAGCGGGAGCTGGCGGCCGCTTCCTGTTGATGTAGGGGCGGGGAGGCGCGGGCCAGGCCGGGCCGTTGGGAGGCGGCGGCGACACCGTTGGCGGCGGCCGTTGGGCGGTTGGGGACGCGGCCACCATGGCATTCTCCGAGAGCCAGCTCAAGAAAATGCTCGCCAAGGTGACAGCGGGGCCGGGGAGAGCGCTGAACGGGCTGTGGGTGTCTCGCGGCGCGGGGGGCTGCGTCCACCGGCCCGGGAGCCGCGCCGAAACGAGCGGCCGCCCGCAGCGGGCCGAGCCGGGCGGGAGCAGCGGGAAGGGAGCCGCGGCTCGCTGGCCGCGGCCTTCGCGCTGGGCCCGGGAAGTCTCCGCGCGGGGACATCGTTATGTGTTAATGACTGCCCTGCTCCCCGGGACCGCAAGTGACGCGGGAGAGGTCGGGTGTTGTTTGGTTTTGTTTCCTTTTTTTTTTAATATTTTTTGGCGTGGGGGTGGTTGGTGAGTGCTGTGTTTTGGGAAGATAAAACACCTGCCAGAGCGCGGGCACAGCTGCTGCAAGGGCTGCCCGAAGCCTTCTGGAGGGGCTTGCTCTTCCCCTCAAGGTGCCCTCCCCACTTTTCATCCCCGTTTCTGTCGGTTTCCTGCTGCCATGGGTAATGGGAGGCCTGGAATCATTTGGCGGGGAGATTCTTCTTGGAAAATAAGATTTTAAGACGCATTTTTGACAAGGAAGTGTTCCCAAGTTGCCATCACTCAGCAGACTAAGGCTTTATTAGTGGAGATGCCTGGGGGGTAGCTCCTCTTTGTCCATCGATCAGTTGCTTCCTTATCTGTCTCTGAAGTGTAGACTAGAAAGTGATAGCTTCTAAGGTTCGTTGCACGTGTGAGTCTCTGTCAGAGCAGAGGTGGCCCTTAGCTATGACACCGTATTTGATGCTATTTAATGTTTGAAATAAATTATTCCAATGCTGTTAACCAGCACATGCTTTGGGTATCAAACTTACCATGGTGTTTGGCCCCTTTTCTTCCTTTCATAGCTGAACAAAAGAAAAGTGTGTGCATGTCCTTGTGATGTCTGGCTTTTTTATTTCCCTGAAAACATTGGCAAGGAGCAGGTGTTGGGGTTTTTTTCCTTTTTTTTTTTTTTTTTTTTTTTTTTTTTTTTTTTTNGCAGGAGGAACAGCTGCTGCCCAGGACCTGTGCTTTACTGTCTTCAAGCTGTAGTTCTGAGGCTATTAAATTCTGTGTTTTGCAAATCAGTGATATAACTTCCTGTGCCTGTAGAAGAAGGAAATGAAACCAACATCACTGTTGATAAGATATTACCTTAAAAAGTCTGCCTTCTGGTTGATGGATACCTTAAAATATTTCTAAATGCTGTGGTGCATGCTTTGATACCGAGAAGCATGCTTTGAATGCCATATAGCAGGAATAATCAAATTTACAAAAGCTCCATGAAGGCATTTAGAGCAGTTCCACTTTGGGTGGTGGTTGTAATGAGACCAGAAGAGGGTGTGCTGATTTTCTTTGCATTTTTTTCTAAATGAAATAGATTTAATTTGGTTTCTTGTGTCCATTCTTACTCATAACAGAGATGAACACGCCATGCCATCTCCCATAGCAATACCTTAGTTGTAGAAAGATGGCAACTGGAATGATACCTTGTCAGGAAGTGCATTAAATTTTAACTTTGAAGATACAATCTATTAAAGTCTTAGTTTTGATCAGAAATATCCTATGTTTACCAGTTTTAAAGGTATATAGTAGATGTCTCAATGCTTGTCTTTATATGACATGTAATGTAGATTGTGGTCGAATATGAATAAAAATGTGTTCAATAGCTTTTGCCTAGTGACTTGATGTATGGACCCAAATTTAAGAAGAAAAGCGCCTTAACAGTCTGTTCAAGTTGCTTAAGTTACACAGGCTGTGTTCAGCCAAGTTATATGTAGAAAAATGTTCATATTCCAAAACAAGAGCAGAGAAAAATATCCATATATCATTGCAAACTCGCATAAATTAGGACTATTCAGTAAAACAAGGCTAAATTAGGTTATACTGAAGTTTGGGGGCCTGAATATATTCTTTCACTTTTGTTTTCCAGTATAAATATAGAGACTTAACTGTCCAGGAGACCAGCAGTGTTATTACTCAGTACAAGGACCTCAAACCTGTTATGGATTCGTATGGTAAGTCTGTGTGCAAGCAAAAAATGTGTTATATTGTTGTAGGTTAGATTTGGTAGTTGTTATGGAAAAAAGAGGTTAAAGCTAAAATAAAGAATTTTAGTCTTTGACATTAGTACTTCCTTAGAAACAAGCACAGTAGCATAGAAGGATTTTTTAAGAAAATAAATGCCTCTATTGTGCTAAGAAGTATTGCATTTTTCATAGCTCAACCTCTGCCTGATTGCTGTTAGAAGTCATATTGTGTATTGCCAGCTAATCAGCTGCTGCCCTAGAAACTGCTAGTATCATGCAAATTCAGCTTTCCTGTATTATGAAGATATATTTCCAATTGCGTTTACTGAGCAAGTACAGTAAATCAATGAATAAATACTTCCTAAAAGTCAATTGATACGACTGCGCTTAGAAGCGTGAGGAATGTGTGATATAGTCATGTATATGGAAAACTGGCATGAGGGGTTCTTTAATATAAAATAGGTGCTGTTTAAGCACTTTGTCACATATTTCATGTGACAAAGGAGTCTCAGTAGATTTCAATGAGTTGGATGAAGAAGGCAGCCAGAGTCAGCTTTGAGGGCATGGCGGGTCATGTAGCTGTTGAGACTGTGCTGCTTCTCACTTTTTACTATATCTATCAGCTGTTTGTCAAGCCAGTTTGTCTTACTAAGATATCTACAAAAAATTGTAGAATTTTGCATTCCAAATTATTATCAGAATTAATACATAATAAAAAGGTACATGGACAGGTAGAACATAGGAGTTTTTACTTGAAAAGATTCATGTCAACAGTTATCGGAGAAATTAAAAATCTTACTATGGCCAGAGAATCAAAAAGAGTAGTGAAAGGGCTCCAGTCAAAAGAGCACTCACAAGTTTGTATTATGATTCAGTGGTTAAAATGCCAGATAAGTTTAACCTGCAGTGAGAAGCTCATTTCTGGTACTCGATTATTTCTAGAAAGATTGAGCACAAAACCACTTAGAGATAATTTATAGTGAACTGAGCAATGAGAAAAGAATTACATTGCTGTTAATATTTTTCAAGTCTGTATTCAATAATGGAATATATTACCCAGTTAAGTCATGCCATTTTACTATCTCTAAAAAACATTAGCACAGAATAACTAAAAATTGATTTATTAGGCTCAAACTAATCTTTTACTGATCATGTAACAGATTTAATGTCTAAGGGCTGATAATTTTGAGTACTCTTGCCAAGATTGTTTGAAGAAACCGTAAAGATTTTTTTTTTTATAATCCAAAGACATCATTTGGGGGGGTTGATTGGCTTTTGGTGTGTGTTCATTTAAGTATTTTTTTACCTTGCAGGAATTTGTATGATTTTTAACTTATGTGGTTCTATGTTGTACTTGATCTTTGAATGATGAAACAGTTTTATTTGCATTGGGGATTGACTGATGATATAATCAGTCACTCATTTCTCAGAAATACTTCATTTGTAAGAAATTACTTGATTGCAAGCAATCATTTACTAGTGTTTAAGATGTGCAAGAGCAGAACTTGTTAAGAGGAGCTTGTATATGTGTAACTGCCAAAAATTTAGGTTAACTAGTAGATAACTGTAACTAAAATGGAGATTAGCATAGAAGTTTAATAATTGTTTTCTTTCAGTTTTTAACGATGGCTCGTCTAGGGAGTTGATGAGCCTCAGTGGAACCATTCCTGTGCCTTATAGAGGTATGCATTTATTATCATAAATTAATGTTGTTATTACTATTTTCCTGAATGATGTAAAGGGCTACTTAGATTTGATGATTCACCATCACAATCTCAGTGATTCCTGTTTTCTTGAAATGCCTTATTCATCCAAAGTATGATATTTTAAAGATTTTTTTCTTATTTTTGTTGTGGAAGAAGATTTTGGTCTGCAACATTTTTGCTTCACCCCCATAGAAAACATAAATTACAGAGTTCTTAGCTCTGCCTGCACATTTTTCAAGGTTTTCTGTAGTGTGTGTGCTGCAAACCACTTATTGGTGCAGTAATTCAGATTTCAGGGGCTAGTGATGTTACAGTACAGAACAATGACAGATGAGATATCAGTTGTTAAGCATAAATCACAGTCGAGCTATTCTAAGAAATGTTGAGTGTTTGATTGTATTGAGAGCTCTATATTAAACAGAGTGGTGGTAGTTTTCAACTTTATCTGTTCACTACCTCTGGAATGGACTTCAATGGTTTAAGTAATGTTTTAAAAATCTATTTATGAAATGAGTGCTGGAGTTGGAATAACTTCTAAAATATTTCAAATTCTCTTTTCTAGGTAACACATACAACATCCCAATTTGCTTGTGGCTGCTGGACACCTACCCTTTTAACCCTCCGATTTGTTTTGTTAAACCCACTAGCTCTATGACAATAAAAACTGGGAAGCATGTTGATGCAAATGGGAAGATATACCTTCCTTATCTGCACGAATGGAAACATGTAAGTGTAGCAAACTGGGAGTGTTTAAATTGCTCTGTCCTCAGTTTCTTTAGCTATTTAGGTAACTGCCATCAGCAGCCACTTAGGTGTTTCCTTGCAGTTGATACAGACCCAAGTCTCACCCCCTTCATTCTGTGCTCAGCTCTAGCTGGGTTCTGCTGTGTTGTTTTCAGTATCAACTAGCCAGCTGGTAATCTGTAAAGCAGCCTGTAGCAGAAGTTAAATGAGTGCTGGTGAAATGGCAGCGTTCTGTTATTTGTAGTGTGTTAAGATGTCCAGCACCCGCACTCACCAGCTGCTGACTTGCTTGCCCTCCCAGCCACAGTCTGACCTGCTAGAACTGATTCAAGTTATGATCGTGGTGTTTGGGGAGGAGCCTCCAGTCTTCTCTCGGCCTACGGTTTCATCACCCTATCCTCCGTACCAGGCAACGGGCCCACCAAATAGTAAGTAGCTGTGACTGCTGATTGCTACGAACGTTCATACACCTATTCCAGGGCTTGCCAGTGCTCTGCAGAGCTTGTTGACGAATAATGCACTTTGCTCCATTGTGGCTCTCTGTGTTGTGTTGATGGCTAATGAACTCACCTGTGCTGTACCCAGGCTTTTGAACTATGCTGTAAAAATAGTGTGTGTGTTTTGGCTTTTAGAAGGGGAAAAATGTTTTAGGTATAGGAGAGTGTGTGTGTGTGTATATATATATATATGTATGTATGTATGCCTGCGACCTGTCCAAGAGCTATTCAAAGATATACTTATAGAAGAGCCTTTTTAAGGTAACTGCTTTATTTGCTTTTTCATTCTGATAATACAAATCCTTTTGTTAAGAAAAATTTTAAAGCCATTGACTCTATGCACATAAGCATGCAACTTTTATTTCCACCACACACTCACCTGTTTGTATATTTAATAACTGCTGCCTGAAAATGAAAAAAAAATTTTATTGTTTTTTCAGATTTCTCCATTTTGGTACTATTTGTTATCCATTTCTGTTTTCTCGCAGATGATCTCAAGGCTACTTTTAAGGCTCTTACTTAAACTTTTATGAGCATCTTATTTTAAAGAATAGAGATAGGTGGAGAAAGAATTAGAGAAATGGGAGGGAAAAATTCAAGGAAAAGCTTGACACGTAATGGGAGGGGAGTGCAGTATGATACAGATGAGATGAAGTCAAACCAAAAGCTGGTAGGGGGAGCAAGTTAGCTGTGGCCTACTTAATGGTACTGCAAATCATGTGGAGCTGTATTTCTTTTTTTCTGTATTTCTGAGGTTACATCTATTCTGTATTGAAATACGGCTTTTGTCAGATCATCAGAGTACAGCTGAAACAGTAGTCATCATAATTCCCAGAGGAGACTCTTTTCTCCAAAGTCATCTAATATATGGGAAAAGTGTTAGCAAACAGAAGTGGATGTGGCTGGACTAGAGCTCAAAACTGTTACTTGAGCATGCAAATAATAATTTTGCATTTTTTATTTGGTGTCTATTTCTTTCAAGCAGAGGCTAGTGTATATTTCAAGTAACAATTAAGAAAAAATAAATCTGTCAAAGGCATTTTAGCCAACTACTCTAAGGAATATACAATTGAACTATTGTTCTCACTCTGTCTGCCCCTACCCCTCTAAAAACAGCAAAAATCATCCTCCTCCCCCCACCCACACACCCAAAAAAAAAAAGGTTAAAAAAGCTGACTAGTTTCAACCAAAGTTGGAGAGAGACAAAAAACTTTAGAAATGTAGTTTGCTGAAGTTTGGTGAAAAAAAGTTTGGATATGTAGAAGAGGGTCTAATGCGAGGAAGCCTCAGCTGTAATTTTTTCTTTTTTTTTTTTTCTGTTTTGAGACAAAGCAGCTATCTCAGACAGTTGGCATAGCTGTCAACCATTTCATAGCTGCTCCCTTGTCTCCTGTGCTCCTCCCGTGCAGCTTGGCATCTGGGAGGGCTGTTAGCATGGAGCTCTTAGGGGGATGCAGGGTACTTATTGTTGGCCTCACTGGCTGTAGAATGACTTTTTTGCTGTTGATATTGGATTCTGCTACAGTTTATTTATTGTTTGATATTTTGAAAAACATCTGACCACAGTAAAAATACATACCCCTTCTGTGGTCTTCCCATATAGGAAACTTTCAAGAAGTAGAAATTTACAGAGTTGTTGTTTTATTTAGCTTCCTACATACCGGGCATGCCAGCTGGAATCTCTTCCTATCCACCAGGACACACACCTAACCCAAGGTAAGAACCACTTTAAAGCATCATCATTTGTATAGTAGAAGGTGGCACTGAATAGAACCAGACTTATTTGTATCTGGGAGTGCTCAGAATATGCCTATTTTGTATCTATTCTGTAGTGAATTCTATCTCTTTTTATTTCCTGGAGTATTTTGCTTACCGCCACTATAAACGGGGTTGACTAGTGGATTACTGTCTGGTTTGAATCCTTGTTTTGGTTGTCATTAAATCTGTTTTACACTTAGTGCAGCATTTTCTGCTGTGCTGGTAAGGAAAGTTCCGTAGACTGTGATGTTATGTCCCATCTGACAATTGTTCCAGTGACCAAGTCACTAACGAGCTTCACTTCATCTCTTGAACAGGACTGAGGCTCTCAGGAGAAATTTCGCCTTGGAACAGTGTTTTGTGCAAAGCTTTTGTATTTATATAACGTAGCTAAGCAGCCTTACTGTTAATAGTTCTGTTAAAAATATTAGAATTGAAATTGCTGTTAGTTAATAGCTTGTCTAGTGTATTTTGGATATTATTGGAGTTTTAGGTTAAGTGATTTTTTTTTTTTTTTTTTGTTTATCATTTGAAATTATTTAGATGTTTGTCCAGGAAATAACCAAATAGGAACTCAAAATATCAAATAAAGCCTAAGTAAATGTTTAACAGAGTAATTTAAAACTAACATATGTGAATAATGTTTTACAAATATTTACCTAACTTGAGCATGTCGTTCTTTGTCAAAGCAGCTATCCAGGCTATCCTTATCCAGCTGGGGTTCCGTTTCCAGCAACAACTAGTGTTCAGCATTACCCTTCTCAGCCTCCTGTTACTACTGTTGGTGAGTAGATTTGACAGCATTTCTTTGCTGTGAAACTGCCTATCAAAAATTGTATGAAAGGAGAAGAATGAAGAAAAAGATGGTTTTGTTTGCAATTCATCGTTACAGAATAATGACAATGTGGCAAAAATGTAACTCAGAGGAAGAATGAAATACTTTCTTAAACTTTTTTGCATTTTTTTAAAAGAAAATAACTAAATTGATATGTCAGGTTTGATTTATCCTAGTTTATTGAGGAGCATAGTGGGAGCTGTGTGTTGGGATGGGAGATGTCCTTCAGTGAGCTTAGTTTGCATTTAAAGAAAATACTTATTCAGAGTTTTTATTAATATCCAGCCTTTTCAAGCTTTTTTTTTTTTCCCTGCCATTAATTACCTTTTTGATTCAACTACAGCTTTGCAGCTTTAGTAAGGTCACTTCTGAAACCAGACCCTGTCTAGTAAAGGTTAAGGCTCTGTGTAAAGGTAAAGGTTTCAGTGCTCTATGGGTTTAAGGGCTATGTGCCATCCCGTATTCCCCAAGCTGGGCTAAATATGGAAGCAACAGAAAATGTTAAGGGTTCATGCTCTTTAAGAAGCTATAGCGAGTCTAATTCAGCACTCTTGAAATAATCCCTTACATGTGCAGAGGGGTCTTTCCTGTTTGCTATCACTTTTTCTTCAGAAATTTCATTGTATTAGGCATACTGTGGCTTTCCTCTCCTTCTTTATTGTTCAAGTTAGTTTTATCTAAAATCTTCCGGGGTGAGGGATATCAGAAACCAAGAAGAACCTGTTGCTAGTTGTGGCTTAAATTATAAAATAATGCATTGCATGAAGAAAACAGTAGCTGAAATGGTGTTAATGCTACTTTTGAAGTGAAATTTGATTTTCATTTTTAGTTAGGAACATGAATATTTACTGTCTTGTTACAGACGTATATAAGAAATTCTAAACAGTGAATAAAACTCCTTTTCCCTGGTGGTTTAAGGATGACTAGGTTAAGTTTTATTCCTCAGTGTAGGGAGCCCCTGAATGGCTGAAGAAATGTTGATCAGATCAAGTGGAGACATTTGCATCACTATTTTAAGTTTTTTGGGTGTGGTGAAGCGAGTGAAACCTGCAAATTAATATGCCTGCACTCATGGTTTTATTATTATGACTTAAAAAGCTGTTGTCATTTTTTTTTAAGAATCCATTGATGTAACTAATTATAGAATCTGTGTGTTCTTGACTAAGCTAACTTGCAACAACCATTTTAGGAAGAATAGTTGCAGACTGTCCATAGGTTCATTTAGCTTATTTTATAGACAGCTCTTCTCCCAAGTTGAGATACCGTCTTTCAGAAGGTTAAAAATGTAACACTGAGTGTATATCTACAAAAATGTGCTAGCTGATTTAGTCTGCTAGAACATTTCTGTAAACTATATACTACTAGTAATTGATTAACATTTCTTAGCCATATAGTCTTAATAAGCAGTGTTTATTTAAAGTAAGGCTGCTTGAATAAAGTGGTTTTTTGTTTTTTTTTTCCCTCTGCCCTCCCATACCCCGGCATGGCTGCCTGATAGGGGTGAAACCTCTTGGGAAGTGTAGATGAGCATTTTAGTCACTTAATCTTCATACGTGTAAAAGGGCTATGAGAGTTAATTTCTTTTATTGACATTATTTTGTTAGCTCTGGTAGTGTACATTTATTTCTATTTGTCTTAATGAACAGCACAGGCAGTAAGCCTCAGAATTAGGATACCTACAGGCAAAACCATTGTATTAAGCCAGCTGTTACATTAATTGTGATTGAATGTGTGTATGTGCTAATTCCTTTAGCATCTACCAGAAACTGAGTTGTCTTTTAATGATTCAGACTAACAATATTTGTAGATTTGGAGGGGAAAATGACCAACCCATTTTTAAATTGAAGGGAGGTTGGGTATATGAGGGTTGAATGGTGGTGGCAGCATGGTTATATAAAGTATTATAGAGGTATAACATAAAGGTAATGAATGAGGTTTTGTATCTCATTGTGGCCTCTTACTGCTTCTGAAAATTATTATGGACAAGAATTTATTATCTTTTATTCTAGACACATTTAGCCCTTTTTTTTCCCCCTGAATAGGCCTTTGTCAAAGACAGAGCAGACAGTTAATTGTTTTGTGAATTTTATTGTGCAGGCCCCAGTCGAGATGGAACCATCAGTGAGGATACCATCCGAGCCTCCCTCATTTCGGCTGTCAGTGACAAGCTGAGATGGCGAATGAAAGAAGAAATGGATCGTGCACAAGCTGAGCTTAATGCCTTGAAACGGACAGAGGAAGACCTGAAGAAAGGACACCAGAAGCTGGAAGAGATGGTAACTCGCCTGGACCAGGAAGTGGTAAGCTGAGATCAAATAAAGTCCTGTATGTGAGCATTTCTGGTAGGGAACAGAAGCATGGGATAAATTTGTCTTAAGCATGTTACATATACCAAAGCTTTCACCACTTTTGCTTTCTAAATTATGTATACTCTTTCTAGGATGAGGGGGGCGTGTGTGTGCAGTCAGAAAACAAGTTGGAAATAGCAGTTACTCTAAAAGACTTTGTCCTTTTTCTGTCTCCTACAAATATCTGTGTTCCATAGTCAAAGAACAGCTCTTAAGAACTAAGAAATAAACATCCTAAATGTTTTCAGGCTGAAGTCGACAAGAGCATTGAACTTCTCAAGAAAAAGGATGAAGAGCTCAGTTCTGCCTTAGAAAAAATGGAAAGTCAGTCAGAAAATAATGACATAGATGAAGTGATCATTCCTACGGCACCACTTTACAAGCAGATACTGAACTTATATGCAGAGGAAAATGCCATTGAAGACACCATCTTTTACCTTGGGGAAGCACTGAGACGAGGAGTGATAGATCTAGATGTCTTTTTAAAGGTAGGCTTCTTCAAGCTATTTAAAATGCATATTTTAAATGCCTCACCTCCTGTCTTCAGCTTTCTTCGTAGAAGTAGAACCCATCAGTACAGAAGTATTTATAAGTTGGAACACAATTTTAAAAGAATTCCAAAATTAAGATGAAGTGTCAGTTCCAAAGTGTCACTGGCATGTGGTCATTTATTGTTAGGCAGGTGCAACAGTTTTAGCATGAGCTTTCCTTTAGATGTGCATCCTGATCCTGGAGTGAGTAACTATAAGGGTGACTGGAGTATCCAGCCAGCTTTCCCTATGCAGTCCGTGGATGCTGCTGCCGATGTGGTTGGTTGAGAGCATTAGAGCTGCAGGAAAGAAAAAAGGCCGAGAGAGACCTTGAGAAGGCAGCTGGCTGTGGGTCTAGCAAGGTTCTTCCTAGATCATTTGCTCCATTTCTTGGCTGTTCTTATTGCTGAAAGTTTTCATAATGTCAGGTCTAATAATCATATGAATTTATAATACTTTATTTTATCTAGTTTTCTAATGATGTCAAATGCATAATTACTTAACTAGCTAATATAACTATATTTGTAATAAAGGCTTTATTTTGAAATTTTTATTTCCTATGCTGTGCATTATGGACATAGAATACAGATCTGTGGCTATTTTTAAAATACTAAAAATATTTATGAACTTGCAATTAAGCTTTGTATTTTCTTTTCTGTAGCAGTAATTAATATGGCTACAGGATCAGGCAAGAGTAGTTTTCACAAGCGTCAGTGCTGGGGCCACCTGGTAACAAATGTTACCCGTTCTTCCTTTTCCTATTAATTAAATTTTTCCCAATTTTGGTACTTGAACTTTGTTTTTAATGTCTAGTGTGCAGTGCACTGAGGCGTATTACTTTGTTATGTAGCTCGCTAGTTAAATTTGTGTCTGTTAAATCTGTTTTCCCTCCCACAGGAAGTGCATGGGTGTTTGACTTCCATTTCAACTTGAAGTATACAGAGCGCTTTTTTTTCCACTTTAAAAATATGTTAATTCCTAACAATTAAAATCACTAAAAATAGACTATAATAATTGCATTTGGTAGCCACTTGCAAGTTTTACTAAACCAAGAAGATGTCATGGATTAATGCATGTAGTACCTCAGAAAATCTGTTCGGTTCATGCCATGTGTCATACTTAAAAAATTTGCATTGCTGTATCAATATTGTTGTTTTGGAGCATTTACAGTTGGCAACTGCATTTTTTTTAGTTGTTGTTATTTCTTTTTGCAGCATGTACGTCTTCTGTCTCGCAAGCAGTTCCAGCTGAGGGCATTAATGCAGAAAGCAAGAAAGACTGCTGGACTGAGTGACCTCTACTGAATTCTCAGACTTGAATGGAGGAGTTAGATTTCCTCTTGAAGCAGCCACTCTCTTGATCTTTCTCTTAGTCAGTAGATGCCCAGAATAAGTTATTACATCATTCAAGTGTAAGATATTTTGAATCAATAATATATTTTCCTTTTGGTAAAGACTAGCTTTTATTAATGCACTTTCTATTTCCTGTAATCTTTGTGCTGGTGGACTTAACGCTGAATAAAACTTGTTGCATATTTTCTTCCTCTACAGAGATGTGTCCAGCACACTGTCTTTACAAACAGGCCCAGCTTATGCAGTGGCAAGTTAACCAGACCATTACTTCTGAGCCGTGGGAAATATTTCAGTGTCCCAAATCAGAAAAAAAAAAAAAAAGTATCAGTGGGCTGTATAAACATCTATCCATGAGAAATAACAAAGTCTCTTTGAAAATAGGATTAAATGTGACACAGTCTGTAGAAGAGTGACCCGTGCAGACGAACATCTTCCAGTGTGACCTGCCTTAGTGGCTCACGGTGCTGCTGCTGCTGCTCTCACTCGGCAGCAGCCAGCTACTGTCCTGGTCCGATGGCCTGTGTGGGTTAAGACCTGGGGGCTGCCACAGCAAAGCGAGCTTGGAAGCTGGTGTCTTGGTCGGTCTGGCTCAGACCTCCATATTTAAGGCTTTTCATGTTGCAATTGCAGCTGAAAAGATCATCTAGAAAAGCCTGTCGGGGCTTTGTCTAGTAAAGATTAAGTCCTGTCCATCTTCTGAAAGCCTTGAAGTTGGAAATGACTTCATGTCCTTATCTTGTTACCTGTGTAAAACCTAACTGTTTGTGGTAAATATTATTCATGCTTTTAATGCCAGGTGCTAGCTTTAGTCATGTGTATCTAAGAGAAAGGTGTACAGTAAAGTACAACTTTTCCTTTGTTACTTAAGTTGCATCTCTTCCCCCCCCTTACAATCAACTATAAAATATTTTGTTGTAAGCAGTACCGACTTTAGAAGTCTATTTTGAACTTAATCTCGTGATGTTCCTAAACTATAGTGTATGTTCTGATGTAGGAAAAAGGCTCTTTACTAAATAGTTGACAGAGAAAGTAATTAATTCTTCTTTTTCCCCATCTAGCACGTACTTAGATGTAATTTGGTGATAGCTTCTCTGCATAGCTGCTGCTCTGAACAGTTCAGTAATTCCAGAGGAGCTACTTCTCTGCCCTGGCAGCAACTTTTATGGATGTCATGCACAAAATAAGGGGGAACTTGTTCCTCCATATACCTTTGTGCATAAAGGTAAGGAAGACAGCTTCTTTGGGCTGTGTAAAGTGGTTCTCCCCTCAGCTAAGTGCAAAGGAACAGGCTCTTTTGGCATAAGGATGGGGATCAAATTTAACTCCTGTGTATTGAACACCCCTCTCACATCTCTGATGTAAGTTCCCTACACAAAGTAACTAGAACCATTCAGCAGAGTAGCTGCACATGTAACTGTTACATGAGTGACATCTGAGTTAGTGATAGTAAGGAAAGAGGTGATGTTTTGGAATGATGTAAATATTGATGCCTTCAAGCAGAACTGGATTGTGGAGGTACACACCATATACAAAGAAAGCAAGAGACTGAAATAACAGTTCATGATTTATTTGGTGTTGGAGCTGGTGCTACAGTTGGACAGCTGTTGTCTTGTTGCATACAGAGACATTAGGGTTTTATATAATACGTTTAGGAGACAGATTTACAACTGCTCTGATAGAGTACACAAAAATAAGGTTCTCTAAAAAAGTATACACAAAAATTCCAAAGCAGTGTTAGGAAAATATATTTGGACCTAAGAGTGAAATATATAAGCTATTTGACTGGCAGAGAAGGTTGGTCAGTTGGTTTGACAATCCTTTAACTGCAAGAGAAGTCTTTGGTTTCACACTGTGTAAATAACCAGTTACCTGTTGTTCTGAACCAATATGGAACAGGTGAGGAAAAGGCAGAGGGTTTTCTAGGCAGTGCTGTTCTCAATGCTGGATTTACATTACACCACTTCACCATACAAGATTGGGTTATTACCTAGCTCTGGTTAGGGTCAGGGTATTTGTGAACAGGGAAAACCATAGAGTAGTTTCCTAGCACTAGCTGCAGGAAACTGATTTGTTCAGCTTTTAATTTGTGTTCTATTTTAAATGCCTACATTGAAGGATTTGACCTACTTGGAAAGTGCAACGTAAGACAAACCACTAAATCCATTAAACTGCAAACAGTGAACTGCTTGGCCAAATCTAGAACTGTAGTTCCTTCTGGATTCCCCAGAGTGTGTCTGCACTCTTCCGTAACTTGTCCTCTTCCTCAGGTTTTAGGGTCATCTTTATTACATCAGTGATGCCATGGCTGCCCAGTACGCAAGGAACACTTAGGAAGACATCATCTTTAATGCCGTGCATGCCCTGAAAAGCACAGGAGAGCCTAAGTCTTCTAGATACCTTTCAATTTCATATGCTCTTTTATCTATGAAGCTTAAATGTAAGGTTCTGGAATTTCTGGAAACAGATGTTAACCTTTAAAGTTGCCACTTACCTTCAGAGCCTTCAGGTTTAATATTCATTATAGCAGAAAAATTGAAGGTGAGAGGGTAGGGTGAAAGAGATTAGGACTGCTCACCTTAACCATTGTAGAGATAGGATGCACTCTTCTTAAGTTCTTCATAATAGTTTCAGCTAGATCTGCCACAGAAAGGCCAATTGCCCACGATGTGTACCCCTTCAGTTTGATAACCTCATAGGCACTGCAGAGATAAAGTTACTTACTGTAAACTAAAGAGCATCCACAGGGCTATCGTAAAGTTTTAATGAAAAGATTTTGGAAATGCCCAAGAGGATCTGGAAAGAGTAGAGGTTTCACTGGCTTGCTGACAGGATTGAAAGAAAACACATGCGTGAAAAATCCTGTCCACTATTCCCTCCAGTAATATTGTATGCCTGAAGTTAAAGCATTTCCCCAATATGCTTGGCTTCAAGCTATATTTCTGTGTTTTCTTATTCACTGTTACAGTGAGTGTTTACAAAAGATACAAATATTGCATTTCAGAGATGTTATAGTTTGGGGAAAGTTATTTACCTGTCCACCACCTGCTTGTGGACCTCTTTCCAGTGTTCCTTGTCTGCATCGGTTCCCATGTCAGGATGAAGAGCCTTCAGGGAGACGCCAGCAACATTCACACCGCTCCAGACAGGTACTTAAGAGTTGCACAAAGATTAGTTATCTCAAAGTCAAGAATCTTCCCCAGCCACAAGAAAAGTCTCCATCCTAACTTCCCCAAACTAATGTGTAACATAGGACAAATTCAACTAGATACAAGTGTCACTGTTTCAGGTGTCTTTAGATGCAGTATGGCCTATGAGCCCAAATCAAATGATGGGATAATAATGAAGGAGCAAACAAGCATCTTCCTTTATACATGATGTTGCTGGGTTTGAAAATGTCTTGTTTAGGTGGTGTACTTTACTGAAGTTGAACTAACAAGGCAGCAACTCTGTATTTTGCAAAGGCTTCTAAGGAAGGTGGATTCTGAAGAGTCCTCTTGAGTGTCTGGAAGCAGGCCGTGCTGCTTAGCTGCTGCTAGGGGGAGTGCAGGTTAAATAAGGGAAATATTGCTCCTTCTCCCCTCCTTGCCTAGACTTGATCCTGCACTTCTATTCCTAAATATAGTTCTTGGAGTGAAAAAAGAGATGCCAGTGAAGACAACTCTGTGACTACCAGTAGATCTAGTCCAGATCTCTGAGAGTCCCTTGCAGAGAACTCCTGACACTTTTTTTTTTCTCATGGTGGGAGGATTGGAGTAGGGGAGTTATAGGGACAACCTAGCCCTAGAAAATGTTGGCCTCCTTAGGTTTCAGTAGTGACCTTTTCCAAGCAGAATAACTCAAGTCAAATATAGAACATCTAGGGTTACTGTATGCTGCAGAAGAGTTAAAGTCAGGCTTACATTAAATTGCTGCAATGAAAAAAAATGGAGTGTTTTCTTACTAAAGGTTTTGCAAGGGATGCTTATTGCAAACCACATATCCAAGAGATGAATCAAAATTTACACTTACCACTAGAGTCTCCGTGCTCTCCAACAATCCATCCGTGGCAGCTCAGGCAATGGATGCCCAGTCTCTCTCCCATGAGGTAGCGGAAGCGGGCAGAATCCAGATTGCAGCCACTACCAATAACACGGTGTTTGGGAAAGCCACTGATCTTCCAGGCCACATAGGTCAAGATATCCACTGTGAGGAGAACAGGGAAGATAAGTGCCTCTAATGAACAGTTCTGCTCTTTTTCAGAGAATGCTTTTTTGAGTGGGGACAAAGAAGATGACATATCTTGCTGTTGTGTGTATTTGAGACAAGCACTTTCTATAAGCCTATGCTTGGTCTTATTAATATGTCACCAGGGCCTTGCTGGAGAAAACACTTATCTAAGCCAAGGCTTTCTAAGTAGGCAGTGCAGGACAAACCTGGGTTTGAGACGATAAGCAGCTTGCAGTCAGGACTGTATTTAACAACGTTGGGAATGATGAACTTGAAGATATTCACGTTGCGCTGGACCAGGTTAAGGCGGCTCTCTCCTTCTTGCTGGCGGGCGCCAGCAGTGACAATGACCAGCTTAGAGTGGGCAGTCACACTGTAATCTGCAGACAAAAGGCTGTGTGTCAAATGAGCTCTTTCTAAATGTGGGTCAGAACAGGAGTGCTGTTTCTCTTAACATTGATACGTTTTCTCACGTCATAGTGCTGACCCTAGATTTAGCTTCCACAGAACACTTAAGGGCTTTCTCTGAGAGTGGCTCATTGCCACAAGTGACAACCTTAGGGGCATGTTACAGTGCAAATGGGTAGACAGGCAATGGCACAGCGTACTTCTCAAGTATGGAGCTGCATACGGTGTGTAGAGGGATGGCATATAGTGTAAGTGCTGCACAGAAGACAGAAGGTGTGAGGGACTCTGCTGTCATAACCTGCTACCTACAGACACTGGAGTCACACAGTATAGCTGAAGCGTTTCCCCCAGTTAAGTTGCCACTAAGCTTAAAGCAGTCATGTTTGTAGCTAACAGGTGAGCAGCAGCACGTTCAGGGCTAACTGTGGTAAAACTGTCATAGATTCAGGAATGCTTTAGAATTGCAGAAGCTTTCTAGTACTGAGTATCCAACTCTTGGACAGAACAGTACCCTGCTAGACAAGTTTTAGCAAGGCATGTAACACTGAGTGTCAGCTGACTGCTCTTTCTCCAGAAACAGAAATTAAAAGAGCTTTCTGCTTTAGGATTAAGAGGACAGACTAAGTGCCAGACTTGGACGAGCAGTCTGATATCTGAAGCAGTTGCCTCTTTTTGGAAGTGCTCGATATAGCTACTTGCCTTTGCCAGAAACAATCTTCGGTGTTCTGAGGAAGAGGCTGCCATGCTGGAGATCCAGCATCTCTCCTTTGAGCTTGTCCTCCACAACATCAACCAGGGCAAGTTCATCAGCCAAATCCTACAAGAGACCAGGATTAAAGAGTAAGTCACTCTGTTACCTCTCTATCCTCACTGTTCCATTTTATGTTGTTACTTTAAAAAAAGTAGAATTTAAGTAATTTAACTCACCTGGATCACTTTTTTCCCTAGTACTTGAAATTACTTTTCTGGGATATTCACTCTATTGAGCTAGTTTTGTACTGTTTCCATATCCCCATTCTATGTGCAATTCAACACAAAATTGTACAACACATAGTTGCACGATTCAACACCGAAACGATGAGGAATAACTGGACAGCTGTTCCCACAAAATCAGTTTTGGAGTAAAGGAAAGCCAACTTGGTGTAGCCACGGCGTTTTCAGTATAATTAATTAGAAAGGACAAAATACTTAAAAAGACGTTTTTTCCAACTCACTCTGTAATAAACTATTCCATGAGTCAGTCTCCAGCAAAACGCCTTCCTTATTCCAAACCTTTTTTATCTATGTTTGGAATGTTAAAGGCTTCCATTCACCTACTTGGGAGGGAATTTACAACTCATTTGATGGTAAAATCAATTAGTAAAACAAAACATACAGAGTGCATTGTCTGATGTGGTGTACATGTGGTTACACAAAGAACTGACTTTAAGGTTGCTGCTTTATTTCAGACCCAGGGAAGGGGCATGTACAACCAAAAGGCTTCCCTTGTTTACCAACCCAATTTGTCTTAGAGGAGAGATTGCTTCTCACTACCTACCTATTCTGTACTTGTTTCAGGCCTCAGCTAGTCTCCCTTGTGCTGCTTCATCTGCAGCTTGAGACTTACCTTCATCAGAATGCTGATGGCACAGGCCATGCCCACAGCACCCACTCCCACCACGGTGATCTTGTTGTGGGCATGAGGATGCTCCTCTTTGTGCACATGGTGGATGAGGTGATCCTTGAGAGACATGTTGCACTGCTGAAAGGAAGGCAGAATGTAACTTCTCCACACTTTGTATGGAGACTTTGTATAAAGTAAGTGTGTCTTAACTACAGGAAGGCAAGAACATGAGCACAAATTGCAGCCTCAAACTATCGGGTGGTACTACCCGTATCCAGCAGCCCGATTAAAATTTTGAATAAAATTTTAGTACCAATCCATTGTTCAAGT
This sequence comes from Eudromia elegans, assembly GCA_003342815.1. Classification (NCBI taxonomy): domain Eukaryota; kingdom Metazoa; phylum Chordata; class Aves; order Tinamiformes; family Tinamidae; genus Eudromia; species Eudromia elegans. Next base: position 1,951,150 of record PTEX01000043.1, read on the forward strand.
AAGCTTGCTCAAGCTTGCCCTGAGGAACAACAGATGTGCCACCCAAGAAGTGTTGATAGCTGAAGGCACTCTAGCAGCATAAGCAGAACGCCAAATGACCATCCATATTAGAGTCAGCCAGGGGAAGCCATTTTAGTTCTTCTAGGCAGCGCAGAGCTTGGCAGCCGTCGTTCTGCTGCACTGAAAGCCAGGCTCTGTATGCACCTTTCTGCAAGTGCACTTTGATCCCTCAAGTTATGTCCTTCGCTTTCTTTTACGTTGAAACCTTGTAGTGGTGAACCAAGCTACTTGGTCCCTTGTACATCCCCAAGGCAGAGTGCTTCTTGCATCATACCCAAATCTGTCTGCTGCTAGCTATGCCACAGCCCGGTTCGGTGGGCTCTAATCTGCACCAGCTCCAGGGGTGGCGAGAGGCCGCGATGTTGAAGGATGGAGCTGTGGCTGCCCCGTCCTGCAAAGCCATCGCGCTGCTCTTCCCTGCCAGGGCTGCCTTGGCTGTGCTCCAGGCTCCGTCTGCCCTGAGGAGCCCGGGGCAGCGGCAGCCTCGCAGACGGATGCAAGTACAGACGTGACCCGATCCTAGCCAGCGCTGAACAGGCCTAACCTGTGCAGAGCGGGAAGGGGCCGGCACCCCGCATGTGCAGAGCAAGAAGCTTCTTGGTGAGAAGCAGAGACGCCAGCGCGTGTATTAAGAAGCCGGCAGGGAGACATGAGCCTTGCTTTGCAGTGTGAGCCTGCCGCAGCACAGGTGGGTAGGGTACGCAGGCACCTCCCGTCCAGCCCTGGCCGAGCTGTGGGAGCCACCTCGGCCCCATCGCTTCAGCGACGGGAAGCGGCTCGGGGCGGCTTCGAGGGCGGCGGGGAGCGCGCCGGCTTCCGCCGGGCCGCCCTGCGCGCCGCTCCCCGCGGCGGCGGGCTGCGTGGCCGGGCGCCGCGCTGGGAGCGGGTGGTGCCTCCACCCCCG
>PTEX01000043.1:1952444-1991411 GCA_003342815.1 Eudromia elegans
GGCGGCGCCCGAGGGGGTCCTGGCGCCCGGGCCCCACGAGCGGCCCCCGGGGGGCGGCCCCGCTCGCGCCTACCCTGCGGTGTCCTGAGCCGAGCGCGGCGGCGGTGGCGGGGCGGGGAGGCGGCCGGCGCCTTAAGTAGGGCCGGGCGGCTGACGTGCGGCGGGCGGGCGGGCCGCGCCGGTGGGGACGTGCCCGCCGACACGTCGGGGTGGCCGCCGCGCCCCAGCGGCACCGGGGCAGCCCGGTCGGCCCATGGCGGTTACTGACGTTCGCTCCGTAACGGTGGTCAGCTTGGTCCCAACGGTCACTAACGGTCGGTTTGGAACGCTCGCTCCGTACCGCTCAGTCCCTAACGGTCACTCCGTAACGGCTACTTGGTCTGGAACGTTCGTTCCCTAACGGCCCATCTCTAACTGTCGCCCCGTAACGGCCGGCGCGGCACGGGCGGCCTCTCGCTGACGGTCGCTCGGTCCCGGCCGGCCCGGCGCACGGTGAGGGCCCCCGGGCGGCGCGGGGAGCGGCCGGCCCTCGGTTACCCGAGAGCGGGGGCGCGGGGGGGCGCCCCGCAGAGGCAGCCCGGGCCGGGGGCGCCCTCCGGGAGCGCCGGGGCCGCCCCTGGCCGCGCTGCCGCCACCCGGCTCCAGCCTCCAGCCGCCCCGGCGCGCGCCCCTGCCCCGCGGCCGCCCTCGTCCCGGACCGGGAACCTGCTGCCCCTTCCACCTGCATCTCCAGGCGGTTGTTTTGTCCCAGGCATTGCTCTCCAATGTTGTTTTCCTTTATTTTTTATTTCCCTGGGTGTTTACATATGCCCCCTCATGTTCTTGTTTTCAGTTACATAAGCTGAACCACATCAGCCCGTCGTGATGCAAGATCTCCATGTGCTGGTCTGTGTGGCATCCTTCCTGTGGGCATCTCCTCATCATCCGAGTTATTTTCTCCTGAGACGATGCCACATGCAGGACTTCAGGCAGTCTTCTCAGCCCCATATTTGAATACTAACATTTTCCTGTCGTTGCTGAAGACACGGTGACTGGACTCACACTTGTGTGTCAGAATCAGGCACACTGGCAGCTCCTTATCACCCCGTGGTTAGTAGCACCCCAGTCCTTTTCCTCCTCACCCCTTTCTTGCTATGATACTAACAAAGAACTGTAATTATTATTCTGTTATTTGCCCGAATTTCCAGTTTTATGCTGTGCTAAGCTCTTGCTGTTCTCTAGTCCTCGGGGAGTGCCTCGAACCGCCGGCACCCGCAGCTGTGCCTGGCTCTGCGGCTCTCGGCAGGGCCCTGGGACCGAGACTGTCTCGCTGCACCAGGCAGAGCACGGTCAGCTCCGTGAGCATCACTTGCTGCCTGACTGCACCCGTTTGTTTTGCTGGGTTCATTTCTGCTTTCTACCTCCCACCCCCTTAGACATCCTGACTTTGCCCTGTAGATTAGCATGATCATTCTTAATGAAAATCAGGGAAGCATTCAGTTAGCTGTGAGTCAGTAGCTACCGTACCTTTATTTTCTATCACATTCTTATTGCACAGTAAAGCTTTTTTTTTTTTCCCTTTTTTTTTAATGTTTTTCTCGGTTTGCTTTGGCATTCTAGCTCTAACTCTGGCTGATTTCAGGGACTGGCTCTTCTTCATAGTTTGACTTCCTTATTGAAGTGGTTATCCATCCCACATGCACTCGAAGCAGAATAAGGAATGGTGTGCCCTCAGCTTCATGAAACTCGAGCTGGAAAAGTACAAGTTCAGTTTCTCAGCTCAGAGACCAGTACTTCTCCTGAAGGAGGTTAAACGCAGAGAGCTGCCAGCTGCAGAGCAAGACAGACTTTGCCGCTGCTTGCGGAATGAACGGTATTTGTGAGGTGTTTTAGAGGGGGGGACTGTGGTAGCTGTGGTAGTTATAGCGGGGAAAGTGCTACTAGATGCTGAATAGGCCTAATGTAGCATGGACTTCAGGGCAAAAAGGAAGCCATATAACGCAATGCTGTCATTTTGCATTATTATGGGTTCACTGAGCATCCTGTCTACAGAAGCCTCAAGGACAGGTTGAGAAGGTCATTTCTGTGTCCTATGGGTCTTAATTTCCAGTTAGCATTGGCTAAGCAGCATCTCCAGAGCTTGGGTTGCAGACACCAGCATCTGGATGACATTGTGTTCACCTTCACCTTGCAGGATAGAAAATGAGTGCTTGCAGACTAATGGGTGTTTTTAAAATGTGTAACTCATGTAGAGGATATTGCATTTTAGTACTGTCATGGTGATCCAAGGCTTCTAAGTGAGACATATAGGTGTTTCTAGGATTGTGCTTATCCTGTGTCTTGGACAAAATGACACTGGACATGGATTTCAGGATGTGAGTTGCAGTAGGATCTTCACACGTTTTGCTGCTGTTGTTCTTAACTTCAAGTCTCCATTACTTACAGCATCGGGTTGCTTAAAGGCTCAGGTTCACCTCAGCTGTCTGGTGCCTATTCAGATACCACAGATCCTTTAGAGAGTCTGCTTTTAACACGCCAGGGTTAATTCACCTGAGTTACGATATTGAGAAGAATTTGGCTGCAAGTGCCAAGTGTTTCCTTTTGTGTGCCCTTTAATAATAAATCAACAATTTATTAATAACAGCAGTAGATGCTTGGAAGGAAGGCAGTCATCTGGCATGATTGACATAGATTTTCTGTTTCAGGGAGCTTCAACCAGGGAAGGCTCACAGCAGCACAAAGAGTGGTGTGAGAAAAGGAGGAGCATTAGTCTTGCAGGCAGAAGATAAGAGGCCAAGTCTGCTTCGATTTCTTTTAAGTGGCTGATTTTGATTTCAGGGATTAGACCACCCTTACCACTACTCATAGTAGGGATAATTTTTCATATTCCTTTTCCAGTGCTGCCTCCCACTGCAGTAGCAGGAGGCACTGTAGAGAGCATGGTGGAAATGTAAAAAGTGTGACAAGTTCTCTCTAGGAAAGCTAGGCCTATCCTCAGCCTGCTTGCCTTTTTTTTTTTTTTATGTTACATTTCACAGATTAATCATTTAAAAAAATGCAATATAAATTTATTCTAGAGGTGACAATCAGAGCCTTTCCACTGACCTCAGATAGCTTTTGATAAGGGGGTGGTCCACAACAGAAGGAAATCCTGCCACAGATGGCACATTCTTGTTATATGTATATTTTTTACTTATGAGATACTGATTAAATGTTAATCTTAAAAATAAACTCCAGAGATATTTATACCAAGTGAGCTCAATGGGAGCCTCTCGCTATTTTCCTGAGGCATTAGTAAATTTCTCTATTTTGCTGATGTGAGAGAGGTTTTACGTGGCAATGTGAAATTTCTACACTTTTTGCCACTTGCTAAGGTCCTTGTTCACAAAAGACTAAGTCCAAGCTGGTGTTGATTGCTGCTGCAGTCAATAATGACACCAAACTGCAATGCACACATTTGCTCCGAGAGCTAGAGCCCAGGTGAGAGGCTGCTGGTAAACCTAAGCAGCCCTTGGTGCTCACCAGCCCTGGAAAGGTCACTGGAATCTCTCTGCTCTGAGATTCAAGGTCTTTGTTCTGTATCTCTATCATCCAAATCTTGCAATTTTTAAGTACTTCTCTGAGTAAGATGCATGAAGTTGGTTTGCATTCCATAAAATCATTATTTTGTGTTCTTCTGTTTCTATAGTATACCCAAATAATGCCTTTTAAACTGATCTCCTGAAAAAACTAAAGCTAAAAATAATTATATCCTTCTTAGTTCATACCAGCAGGTAGTTCTGCAGATAACTAATTAGCTGTCGTCACTTCAGGGTCCCTCTCCTTTGCTGCTTCCCTGCATGCGTGTTACAGCAGGGACACTGGCATTACCACGATCTGGAGCTTTTGCTGCTTTGCACTGTCCTCTCTTTGCACTGTCATTGTGGTAAAGAGGGGGAGGGCTAACTGATGCAATTGTCATTTCCGTATATTTCTTCGTATGTATTTCTGCAACCTATTTATAAATGTGCAGTGGGGCTATATAAATGGAGACCTGTGTAAATAATCAACAATTTCCAAAGCTTCTCCAAACCCTTCTGTTAAATGCATTTTTTGATTGCAAGCTACGTTCTAGCTGACACTTTTCCATACTCAGGACTTCCAAGATACAGCAGTTTTCCTTTTCCCATTAAAATGTTTTGTATGTTTCCAGCCATGGCAGTAATGGATTATACATTCAGTATAAAGCGAAAGAAAACTTTGTGTCTTTTTTCACTATGAAGCTAAAGAAAACTCTGTTTCTTGCAAGCACCATGGATAGCTGTGGTTTAGCCCGTGCTGCGAGCCGAGCTGGGCAGAGGGCCTGACATGGTGTCGCCTCGCGCAGGGAAGGAGCTTACTCATGGAAGCGTGAGTCACTGTGCAGGATCCTTCGAGCCAAACCCATTCCTTCTGTCCTGCACTCAGTGTGTACTCGCTTACTTAGGAACTGCAGGAAATGGGATTTCTCTTATCTGCCTTGTTCTTGAGTGCCTGGCAGGTTGCAGTGAGGAGGGACTTTCTATAAATTACAGTAAGAAGGCTGAAGGGATATGAGAGGAGGGTTGCTGACCACTGCTACTTGCCAATTCAAGAGGGCAGGCAGGTTCATTAGCAAAAGGTCAGAGGCACGTCCATGTAGTCCAACTGGAGCAGAGACCCCTTTGCTCTTATTTTAATATTCCTATTCATTCTGCAGCAGTCAGCTGCAGGGAACTTTACATGTCAACAAGTTGGTTAGCTCAGAGTAAAGTGCAATGCAGAGTACTGCAGTCTCCTCCATTTGAAACATAAGGTGTTTAATAGTACAGTATTATCTCCCTACAGTGGAAAACTTAAGTCATTTGGAACTCCTGGTAAGAGAGGAGACAACAAAGAAGATGGTATTGGATCCATCAAGGAAAGTGGAAGCACACTTGCATGTTGGGCAGACTTAGTAAATAAAAGGGAGATGTGTTATTCAGAACACTGTAACAATTGTACCAAACATATTATCTCACCAAGGCTTTTGCTTTCTCAAAGGTACTCTTCTAGCGTCTCACACCCTGCATATCTTGCTGAGCGTCAGCTTATTCATATTGGCAGCAGGTTCTCTCCCATTAGAAAATAGCTGTGGCTAAGCCATCTCATTTCTGTGAATGCAGGTTCCAAGATACATGGTTATAACTCAGGGGTACCTGCTGGAAATTCCTGTGACTAAGAAGTGGCCACGAAACTCATTAAAAGCAGAAAGCCTCTTGCAGCGCTACACAGAGGCTTGGCTGAGGAACCTCATGCCCAGCCCAGCCTACAGCAAGACCTGAAGCCATCTGCTTGTTGCTTTAATAGCTTTAGGAGACAATTCAGGGCTCTACCAGAGGAGGCTCTTGCCTGGGTAATACAAAGTCGTGGGGTCAAGGAAGTTCTAGCCTGTGAAGATAGTGTGGTCTGGGTTTTCATCAAGGGCGCTTCAGTTCCTCTGGGTTTGCATGGGTCTTGGAGAATGGAACCAGTTCTCTGTGCAGAATGGAGTGGGAAGGCCAGAGATCAAGAAAGGATTGCTGTTTGTGTATTCAGTCTCCTTTCTAGGACCTGGCTTCTCCTCTTGCCTCACAAGCTTTCCCATGTGTTGTTCCCACAGGCTCAGCCTGGTAAAACTCTCCATGTGTGTAGCTAAGGTATGTGTCTATGGAAGACTTGGAATAACAAATGCTTCTCTTTTCCTTAGGGAAGGCAGTACACAAAGGAACTTGTTGCTTAACAAGTTCACCTACAGAATGGAAATCACAGAATAGTTAAGGTTGGAAGGGACCTCTAGAGATCATCTAGTCCAGCCCACCTGCTCCAGCAAGAACCCCCAGAGCACAGGGTGGCATCCAGGCAGGTTTGGAAGATCTCCAGAGAAGGAGACTCCACAGCCTCTCCGGGCAGCCTGTTCCAGGGCTCCATCACCCTCACAAGAAAGTTCTTCCTCACATGGAGACAGAATTACTTGTGCTTCAGCTTGCACCCATTACCCCTTGTCCTGTCACTGGCCACCACTGAGAAGAGTTTATCCCCCTCCTTCCTACATTCACCCTCTCTGATACTTATACATATTGATAAGATCTCCTCTCAGTCTTCTTTTCTCCAGGCTAAACAGGCCCAGCATATGGCTGGAGTCACTTTCATTTCAAGCCACACACATGGGCCACACCTGAGGCTTGTTAAAAGAGCTGCAGCTGGGCTGACTCAGCCCTAAGGGAGCAGTCTGGTGTGCTGTGCCATGGAGCTGGATTCTTCTGCTGGATTCTTCTGGGAGGAATAATGTGATGGTCTCTGCACGAGGTCTTCTCTCAGATGTTTGTTTGCATGGCTTGCTCCACGTGCGAATGCAGCGCCCTCGGCGGGGAGGAGTGTGAAAGGTTAGTAATGTGCTAAGGTGTTGCCAGGCACAGCTCTAGTGTGCCATTCATATTGTGTGTTCTGCCAGGCGACACTTCAAAAATTCTGCTTCTTTGGCTTTTCCATTTTATGTTGTTTAACTGTATCTTTGAAAGCAAAGAGAGGCTAAGGAGAAGAAAGCACAAACAATTTCCTTAATGACTAACTTCTGCCTCGTGCTATCTGTTAGGGATGTGTTTTGCATCATCATGTAGATGTGCTGTGGCCCTGTGTGAGTTGGCTGCTTGGGGCAGGCAGCACCCTGCCCTTCTTCCAGGGGCAGCCCATGGGTACTGCAGACCTTGTTCCCCCTTGCAGCAAAGCTGTGAGCTGTGTGGGAGCCCTGAGCTTGGCTGCAGGTTCACAGCTTTGCTTGGCAGGAGAATGGAGTTAATCTCTGGTGTGCCTCAGGAAAGTGTCAATTTTCTTTCATTCTTTTTTTTTTTTTTTTTTTTTTTTTTAAAACCACATGTTCTTTAATTAAAATAAGATACAGAAGTCTCTGTGCTATGACACAGTGCTGAAGGTCTCGGGCTGGGCAGAGAGCGGTGCAGCTGCATAGCCTGCACTGCTAACATATGAATTAGCCTTTGCTTCATCACATCGCATAGTGAGAGCAGTAATATACTACAAGGAGGGGCCTGAACATCTCTGCCGGGGCACAGCCTCACTTTATAGGCAGCGTACAAGCCCACAGGAATCCCTCTCGGTGAGAAGCTCGCTGGCTAAGGAGGCAACAGGAAGCAGAAACACAGACGTGGAGTTATCAACGGATCCCACACTTTGTATTAGTAAGCCATGTTCTTCAGTAGCCTCACACACATTCCAGCAGGCTCTTAGCTCTCAAGTGATCTTTTTATTTATCCTCCAACTTTAAATAATGGAAAATGAAAGTATGTTGCTTGCCAGCAAGTGACCCTTGCAGTACTATGCGAAGTCTGGAGTTGCTGGTTTGTGGGCAATTGTTCCTGCGTTTAGATGAAGCTGCACAGATGTGTAGCAAACATTAGTAAGGCGTAGCCATGTTGTTTTGCAAGCTGTGGTGAATCTTGCTCAAGGAGGTGGCTGTTAGCAAAGAGAACAAGCCCTGACTTCGAGATCCTGCAGGGGGAATCCTCATCCTTGTAGAATTTGTTGTTTGATTTGCTTGGGTCTAGTCCTAAAAGGAAAAGTGTGCCTGTGTCCTGGCTGGTAAATGCAGGGCACACTGATTTCCCCCCACTTCTGTTCAACCTCATGTTCTTGTAATTTTGTTCAGGTTATGCTGCATGCTCAATGCAGATGACCTCAATAGAAAATACCTTAGTGCAGGTGCCCTTGTAGAAGATGCCAATATGAAAATGTAAAGCTCCATGGAGCAATAGTGGATAGCTGATCTTTGCATCTGGGTCTCTTGCATTTGGGTGTCTTGAACGTTTCCACTAGATGTTTATCATTTCTGTTTTGTAAGTTCTGTGGTTCATTGTGCATTTGTGGGAGGGCTTTGACGTTCACTGCTACTGCAGAAGATGCTGGTGTGTTTTACCTTCTGCTCACAGTATGCAGGTGAGTCATGTTTTGAGTGGCAGCAGGCATGTGCAATCCCCTTAATCTGTGCTGTCCCCTGCCCGGGGACAAGCCTTCAGAGTGGTAGCTGGACAGGGGGCTCATCCCTTTCCTCAGGGGCAGGGCTGTGCCATGCGGTAGGAGAATATAGATACTGAAATTTGTCAGGCACGACACAGATCAGAGCCCAGCTCCGCAGACGTGTATTTACATGCTCAGAGTGAGGGGACTACATCTGCTGCTTTTTCATATGGATTATTGTTCTTGGTGTGCTTGGATTCTCCTGGCACTCTGCTGTTTCTTTAAGCTCATCAAATGTTTGTGCCCTCACAGGGACAATGAGGAAAAGAAATCGATTTCCCTTTGAAGTCTGTAGAACTAAACAATGTTTGCATCTCCAGGCTTGGTCTTGGAAGTGAAGGCTGTTGAAAGCTGAGCCTGCTCAGTAGTTTTTGCAAAGTCCAGATAAAGGATATGTCACTTATTATTGTTCCTTCTTTGCATTTTCAGCTGTAGCAGTATGCTGTGACAGGTCTGTTGTGTTTGTGTATACCTAGACATAATGCAGAGTGTTCAATCAGCCTTAGTGATCTCTGTTCCATACACCATTTAAAAAATATTGTCTCTTGCAAAAAATGGCAAAAAAATTGGAGCTTTGGAGACAGGGAGATACTGTATTAATCGGAGAATGAAAATCATGAAAAAGCTTTTAGCTTTTTTTTTTTTTTTTTTTTTTTTGGTTTTTTTTTTTTTTTTTTTTTTTTTTTTTTTTTTTTTTTTTTTGGTAGCATTTCAGGTCTCTTCGGCAAAGGTTACTGAGGGTCAGTTAATTCAGTGCTTGACTCCTGTAAGAGATCTTAGGCATATAAGAATAGCCAAAAATAGCCCCTTGGAAGGTCAGAGAAGGCACTTTTTCTGCATGTGGTAGCTTTGCATTTCTGACCTGAAACATCTATATGTTCTACTGTAAGCAAGCAAGCATGGATAGAAATAAAAGAGGCTATGGAAATGGACTTGGAGGGCAAGTAGAGCCTGTGAAACATGTTCTTTATTCATATGAACCTTTCTAAACTGCTGTCTGCCTTGGAGATTTTTCCATATGTGAAATGGAGAGAGCCTATGTTAACTTCTAGAGCACCCTTTAAGCTGGGCCTAGCCAAATACAGGCTGGATTCAAACTGTAAATAGATGAGGAACAGCAAGGGGGGCCCTTATGTTTTAAAATGGAGTCGTAGGCTCGCATATGAGTGATTTTAAGCTTCTGAATGACTCTGGAGCCAGGAAGGAATTTCAGCTTGTCAGATTGAATGTTCTCTCTCTCTTGATATCCACATGCTGAGACAGAGTTTACGAGAAGCTTTTATAGCAAATCCCAGAGTCAGAGCCACCGCAGAACACTTTAAATATTGAAGAGGCAAGTGTTCATGCAAGAGGGAAAGGCTCTGCATTTTCCTGCATGTTAATCTCTCTCCCCGCCTCCTCCTGCCCAAATCCCCTCGGTTAATCAGGTTACGTTTGCCCTATTTCACCCCGGGAGAAAGGAGAATGCAGTGTGGAGAGGAATGGAGGAAAGGAGGGAGGAGAAGGGCACGCTGACAGCACAAGTGGGTTGCGGATGCTCCAGAGCTGAAAGCCTCCCTGCGGCGGGGTTTGTGCAGTCACTGTGGGACACCTCAGGCTGCAGGATGTCTCTGTCAAACTTGCTGACGTGCCTGTCTTGCCTCCCAAGCTGTGTGTCAAACGGCAGAGAGGGCATTGTGTCTGCACTCAGGCTGGTCTCTGTGACCAACGGCTTCCTCCCCAGGTGCTCCCCTGACAGCACTTTTCAGCTATGAGTCCAGGACAGAAGGAAACTGCTGCCCGTGAGGGAACCCTGCCCAGTGTTTGCCGGGAGTGCTGTGAGTGATTTGGGTGGAGGGACAGAGAAGCAGCGTGTGCTGCATGCATACATGTAGTGATGCAGCCTTTAATCCTTGTTGCACTCATCTTCGTGGAAGCTGAAGCCACAGAAAGAGGGCAGCGAGGGAGCTGCCAGAGCGAAGCGGGGCTGTGAGGAGCAGGGAGCTGGCACGCACTGCCAGCATTGCAGACCTGCCGTGCTGCGAGGCCAGGCTGTGCTGGTGAATCTGTCAGGTGATCCTGGGCTCCAGCTCTGAGAGTGCTGAGGGGTTTGGGGGTTCTCTATACAGATGTGTGCTCTGGAAATGCTTTTGTCTCTGGTTACAATGGACAGCACCAAGCAGGGAGATTAAGTTCTTCCATGGCCAGTGTCTAAACCCCAAATTCATACTTGAAATTATTCCCATCCCCTTTCTGCAATGTGAAGAATTGTGTGCTCTGAGGTCTGGGTTTGGAGGATCTTAGCAGGAGAGGGTAAGTGTTGATGGGAGAGCTGGGTGCAGTAACTTGGGTCTCGGGAGGCTGGTGAGTGCTTCAAAAAGGTGCAGATCTGCAGTCTGCATTTGAGGCAACATTTCACTGTGAGTTCAAAACCAAACCTTGCTAGGAAGCTCCTGGGGTTTATACCTAACTCTGCTTCTCTCTGATGGGTCCTGGCTGAGGATCAATTCAGTGTCGGCCTCTGCTTGCCTTTCAGTTTTGTCCGAAGTACCAGGCCTTGCCTGGTTCAGCCCTCTGTGATGGCAGCTTTGCTCAGATCTCATCAGATATTTTGCCACTAAGACCCATATATTAAGTAGAAGGGCTTTCTAGCACCCCTCTTTGCTCACAGCATGATTCAGAAGTGCTTTTGTAGCTGCAAGCCAGGCAAATACTCAGACTCCCTTCTTCCAGAAGCATAAGCGTCGGCAGGTGCGGACCTGAGCTATTAAATCCTGGAGGCACCGCATGATTGAATGTGTTCTTCAGCGCACTGCACCCCTAACTGGATGCCCACAGGCTCCTGTTACCACATGAATGAAGCAGGCAGGAAGGGAGCTGCGCGGTGGACGGTGCAGAGGTGCCAGGGCACGAGAGGCTGTGGAAAAGCCTCCGCAGCGCGCGCCCTCCCCGAGCACGGGAGGCTGTGCCTCCCTTGCAGGGCAAGCAGCTGCGCAGGCCGGGCGCTCTTCTGTCGTCCTCGTGGCTCTTCCTGAAGAGCGGAGCTCTTTGCACGCTAGCAGGAGGCTTTCTCTGTGCCGCTGCAAGGTACAGAGCCCTGCGGTTGCATAACTGAATGTGTGTGCCCTGCCCACCAAATAGGGCCCAGAATTACACGAATGGTTCAAAAAGCATGACTATGTACTTCTGCCTTTCTGCCTTCTAAAACCTCATTTCAAGCTCTTTTATAAGCCAGGGTAGGTTCTTTTTTTCTTCCTTCTTTTCTGATGAGTGCCGAGTTTCATTTTTCATTTTACAAAATCCCAGAGCCTCAGAGGGTGGAGCTTTAAGGAAGCCACAGCCGCTGCTCAGCTCTGGTCCTCTGAAAGGAAGCCGAGAGGCACACACTACGGCAGAGAAGCTTGGCCGGGAGGAAGGGCTGCACCAAAGGCCTCGTTGCTGGCCTCAGTGCCTGGCTGTGGGCACGGCCGCTTGTGCCTCCCAGGGAGGTGCGTGTCAGATGGGCAGCTCACGCCACGCGCAGCGCTCAACCACGTGGGTGATTCCTGGACCCATGGGAGAGGCAAGCAAGCACTCCAAAGTTGAAGTTGTGAGCACTACCGCTCCCCAAAAGTTCACATGAAAAACCCAGCTCAGAATAGGTTCAGAATTTGGCTCCACCATTTTGCTTGTAGATGAGGAAGAAATGGGAAGCTTGGATGTGAGAAATTTTGAGAGTATCTGACTCTTGGAAAAAATATAAGCAGCATGTGATAGACATACCAAATGGTGACTAATGCTTTTTATGAGTATTAATTGCAGTAAAAGCTGTGTAAAGGGGGTCGTTTACACATCAGGAAGGGTTATGTGAAAGAAGTTGCTTAGTGTTTCTTCTGGCATCTTGCTTGTTCAGAAACAGGTCTAATTTGATAGGGTCAGTGGCTGGACTGACCTCTGAACAAAGAACAGTTATGTTTTTACCCATTGAAGACATTAAAAATATTGAAGGTCTCATTCTGCAGACAGTACTGGTACAAAACATTCATTCAAGTAATGGCCCTAAAGAAGTCTTCAGGGAACATGAGGACCAAGTGGGATAGTTCTGGTGTACTTACAGTGCTGTGCAGATCCTTTGGGAGGGAGCATGCTGAATAATATAAATAGCATAACTAATGTAAAATCTCTCATCCTTTCCTATACCATTCCACTGAGCATGTCGAGATTTAGCGAGTGAGAGACAAGGTAGTGGGATTTAATGATATTAACATCTCATTCTTGACATCCAATTTGAGGTATCTTACAGAGATCAGGTTCCTGGAAGTTGGATGTTTCGTGTGTAGACAGCCAGTACTTCTTTTAAATGTAGCCTTTTTTAAGGTGATCTGTGTTTTCATGAAACCTGGAATCCCCTGTTTGATTTACTCTGTGCAGAGCAGGAAGCTCCTCGTTCCATATGCCAAATTGAGTGTAGGTGTCTGATAGAGTTGGTAAATGCTTAGTATTGGCTGATATGTGGAACAGTTTGGTGCATTTTTAGTGCTTAGAATGCAAGTGACTTGACTTTGAGAAATCAGCTTGGAGAAGTTTGTTGTGTGCCAAATGAACAGGAATTGCCTTTGGTGTGATTTTTATCCTTCTGAGGCTCTAACGCTTTCTAGTTCTGTGAGATGAGACGTCTGATATCCCTGATATCTCTGTTGATAAAGAAGTAGCAGAGATTGTTTCCCACAAAGTATCAGTGTTCTGTGAAAAGTGCCTGAAAATGCCTGTAGCCAGAGCCCTGTGGCTGGGCTAAAAATGTCCTTAAAGACCTGCTGTATGAACTATTGCACAAGACCTTTAATAAGGAAACCAGTCTGATAGGGAAATTAATTTGAACTTTGTGCTGATGCCATTTCCTGGCTGCGTGTAACTCGGTATTATCGCAAGCAAATAAATACAGGGGGCGGGGGGAAAGAACTCATACCCTACAGTCATATCAATCATTGGACTCTGTGCCGCTTGATGGAGCAGTTGCAAACATACAGCCAGTATTGCAAGGTCAAAAAATATTTCCCTTTGCAATTCTTTTTTAAAATGTATAAATCTAATGAACATTAGGGCAGATGTAGGAGATAGTCATCCAGGTTACCTTGCATCTGGTGAAGGCAGCTCTGCTAAGGCTCCTTCCATGGCTAACCAAGGGGCTGCTCCACTGAATCACACACCGAAGTACTGAAATGAATGTCATGTCGCCTTGGCTGGATTTTAAACCTCTTTGGTTTTGGAGGCCCCTGGGGAATGCCCTGTGGACGCGGGGATGCTTGCATGGCTTGGTTTTCTTGAGATTTCTGGTGAATCTCTTGGAAGCGACATGTGCACCTTGAAGAGTTGCAGGTAGAGAACTGCAGCCTTGGAGGAGCCATCGTCTCTGAGGCTGAGGAGGAGCCCAGGAATGGCAGGCTGGCATTAGCCTCTGTGAATGTTTCTCTGGCCTCTTGTCTCTTCTCCTCCAGCCTCTTCTAGGGAGCCTTAAACAGGCATAAGTAAAGGCCTGAAGTCAGTAGCAACTGCTTTTTAAATAGCAAATCCTTCTGGGCCGTATTGCAGGAAAAAAATATCCTCTGTCAGTAGCCTTGGTCCAGGAAGTTCTGAATTATTTAGCTTGCATCTTGCAGACAATGCAGAAGCCTTGGGAGGGTGTTCAGGAGAGTGCTCTCCATTCGGAGTTGAGTTAGGTAATGCTCCCTTTTCTCCCTTTCTTCACAAAGTTTGATGCTGACTAAGAGCAGCTGACAGGCTCTCTTTGACCCTGCATACTATCTTTGGATTGCATAAACCTTATGAATGATTGATAGTGATCAGTTAATGGGAAATGGCATATCTGCAATGTTGACCCTGTTTATTTTCTTTGTTCTTCATGCCATTGCACCAAGCTCTTGTACAGATCGGGCAGCTAGCAAGGTTTGGACCTCTGCTGCCTTGTTAGTTATTGGCTCTTGCCAGGTGAAATCAGTAGCAGGATGGCCCCAGGGTCTTTTTTAAGTAGCAAGTATTTTAATCCTTCTAAGTCCTGTGGCAGTTAGATGCACAAATACTTGGCTGTCACCCTGTCTGGGTAGGTGGGGAGCTGTGCACGCCGGAAGGAAGGAGCTGTTGATACACTAATGAGCTGGAAGATCTGGAAATGAGAGTGGTAGGAAATACTTGCCTGGTGCATTCATGTGAAGTAAGGAGTTTCTGCAGCCTCTCGGGTAGCACCTGGTGCTGCCGAAGGAACAAATTCGGGCAGGAACGTGCCGGGTGGCTGGTGGGAATGGGAAGCAGAAGCAGGCTCAGCAGCGGAGCCTCGTGGTTCGCATGCTGGCTGTGTTGGAGCCCATCTTCCTGAGGGATCCCGTGTGTGTCCTGCTCGGGCAGCCCTGCCTGCCGTTGACCCGTGCTGACCAGCTGCCTGCGTTAGCAAACCCTGTGCGAGGAAGAGGGGCAGATCTGCAGCAGGGAGCACTGCAGATCAACACTACGTGTGCTGGGAGTTTGACTTGTGGCCAGGCCTAGTCCCCTCCTGCAGAGTCATGTACAAACTGATACGCACAAGTGGCTGGAGGGAGGTCACTGCTGCTTTAGCTTGGGATGAGGGCAGTCTGTTTGCTCTGGGAGGGTCTCGCACTGTGAAGCAGAGCTCGGTAGCCGCGAGCAGCTGGCAGGTTGCTTCAAAACCGTGCTCCTGGAGCGGAGAAAGCCCTAGGGCAGGTTCACCCAGAGCTGTTGTGTAACGCTGCGGCGAGCGCTCTGAGATGGCCAGTTGCAGTGGCTGACTCTGCTCTCAGATGGGTTGTACTTAGTGTTTCAAGGGGGGACATGTCTGGGGGAGAGAAACAGTGAA
This sequence comes from Eudromia elegans, assembly GCA_003342815.1. Taxonomy (NCBI): domain Eukaryota; kingdom Metazoa; phylum Chordata; class Aves; order Tinamiformes; family Tinamidae; genus Eudromia; species Eudromia elegans. Next base: position 1,967,293 of record PTEX01000043.1, read on the forward strand.
ATAACTGGCTTAGGCAGGAGCATGACTGCTAGAGAAGCGCAGCAGCCTCCCTGGTGAACTGTGTGGTCAGGCCCCGTCGTGGCCGCATTCCTTCCCTGCACGGAGCCCTCGCTGCCCGCGCGCTGTGGAGCAGCGCGACGTGACGTGACGGGAGGAGGCAGCTCCCCAGGGCCCGAGGGGAGAGCCATTCTTGCAGGGCAGGGTGCGAAAAAGCAGCGTTTTCATGCCGCATCCCTGGCACGGCAGCGCTGCGTCCTTGGGAACTGAATAGCAGCGTGGCCAGGGCAGGGGCGAGACAGAGGGCCCCTAGAAGAGGGGCCGTGCGTGCGAGTGCCCATGAGGTGCTGGCCGGGCGGTGCGCGTCGGGGCGGCAACGCTCACCCTTCCGCTCGCATGAGGAACGTGCGTTGCTGAAACGTAGGCCAGTGCCTCAGCGGCACGTCTGCGCTCTCCGCTCGAGCGCTGCCTCAGCTGCAGGCGCTGGGGCTGCCTGCGCTCCCAGGAGCCGTGGGGCACTGCGTTTGTTGAGAAGCAGTGCTGTGTGGCAAGAGCGCCTTTCTGGTTCGCCTCCGGGCACTGTCAGGGACAGTTTCTGAGCCCCAGTGCAGCAGGATTGTGCCTTTAAGTCACCTTGGCTTCCTTGTCAAGTAGCAGGGTTGCTGCCTGCCCCGGTCTTTCTGTGGGGTTTTACACACCGAAGGTCGAGATGTGGGGTCTGGGGATCAGCAGCGCTGGGCCTGGCTTCTGCACCCTGAGCCCCTCCTGAGGCTGCAGTCCTGAATGAGCACTCCACGGTCTGCTCTAAGCAGCACAGGCTGCTCAAGACCTCAGGGATGAATTTGGCACAGGGCAAGTGGTATCTCAGAGCTGCAGAGCGAGTGCTTCTCTCCTGAGATTGCAATAGTCCCAGTGTGATTTTGATGAAGATCAGTTCTAGACTAAGTCTCTACCAGAATTGCTTTTGGAGTCCAGCTAAGCTGTCTCCTTCACGTTTCTTCCTTGAGGGGTGGCTCTTTTCTCTGTAATTGCCCCCTTGCCCTCCAACTTTCTCCCATGTTCAGCAGGGCAAGAGCCACAGCCGTGCTCAGCCACTTGGCACCCAAATGTGGCCATCTCCTCTTTAGATGGAAGAAGTGCCAGGCAGATAAGCCTCGGAAGACTGAGAGAAATTATTCCCCATAAATGGTCTTTATCAGGAGCTCTCTTAGTTTGGCAGTTGGCCTTTGCTGCTGATCTTCAAGTTATTTAATAAAGGCTCTGTAGTCTGAATTTCACCATCTTTAACCAGTCATCCAACTCCTTGTTATCCCAGCTGTGGTACTAGCACTTGCTGCGCTTGGTACTGTGCTCATCTTAGCAATACCAACCCCTACATTCCCCAAATTCCTGACTTTGATGTCCTGCCAGGGTATACATAAGCATGAGCCTGGTTTAATGGAGTGGTTCGTTCCCCTGAAGGGCTAGGAAGGCAGAAGGGCTTTAATGATGTGGTTTCCTGAGTTCTGCGGGGCAGGAGGAGGCAGCTTGTATTGGGGGACATAACACGGCCACGCAGAGCTCGCGGAGAGTGACCAGCCGCCCGTGCTGCGCTGCTGCGGAGCAACATGACTGCGCAGCTTGTTCTTGTAGAAGGAAGACTTGGTGCCCATGGGCCATATCTGCATGCCTGGAGGAGACACGCAGCCTGACCCCGGTGTCCCTCCGGCTCCCATGCTGCTGGCGTGGCGGTGGGCTCGTGGCTGCCATGGGAGCTGGGGCACGCGGCCGGCAGCACGGAGCCACGGCTCCGCCGGGCACGGGCTGATCGCTAGGGAGACGTGTGACTCCACAGCTGCTCCCTCACTTCCGGGGTGTGCTTGATGCGCAGCAGTAGGGAAAAGGTGCACGCAGGAGGAGTGCTGTGTGGCTGCTGTGGGCTGTGCCATCAGAGCTGTCGGTTGCGATCACGGGCACACCGTAAATCAAATGAAGTTGTTATCAATGCTTTTTTACTGGAGCTGCCAGCCAGCTGGCTGTGGAGAGGCTGCAGCTTGGGTGGGGAGGACATGAACACGCTGCTGTGTTGTGCTACAGGGAGGCGTGGAGCCCTGCTGGAGCTCAGCACGGGGCAGCCTCTGCCCCTGGAACCCTTCTCAGCACTGGCCAGTTCCCAAAGGGAAAGAAAGAGCATGTGGGTTCTGTCTCGGTAAAAGCTGCAGCTTGGGAATGCCCAAGAGCAGGGCAACCCCGTCGTCTCCAGGCTAGGTGTGCAGCATGGCTGTAGGTGCCTGCAGAGCACCTGCATGGTGGCAGCCAGGTCACACGGGATGGGGCTGGGCTGTCCCGGCCACGAGGCACCTGGGCTGTGGCCAGGCCAGGGTCTGGGTATCTCCAGGGCGGTGCTTTCCTTGGGGAAAGGCAGGTGCCTGATCTAGGGGAGCAGTTTGGCCTCAGCAGTTAGAAGCAAGACCCAGGCAGGTGGTCTCCAAGGGTGAGAGGAGGCCTGTCGGGCTGCCAGTGTTTTAGTGAGGAGAGGCATGTTCCTCATGTGGGAAATAGAGCTGTCGAGGGTGTACGGACAGGGAAGCGCTAGGAAACGGTCGCAGCCTCGCCCATGTGCCGAGTTATCTCTCGGGTCAGGGCCGCAGCCCCTGTGGTGCTGCGGAGCCGGGCAGCGATGCTAAGGCGGCCTGTGGGGCTGGAGGAGGGCGAGCAGGCTCAGCGGCAGCCGCAGCCGCCTCCCCGAGCACGCTCGGACCGCGTGTGAGCGGGGCCGCCAGTGCCGCTCCCTCCGGAGCGGTGCTTGCGCAGGTGCCGTCCAGCCCCAGGCCAGGCCCTCTAGCGGGCGCTGCCCATCCCTGTGGCCACAGGGCCCCTCCAGGCTTCGCAGCCCCTCCAGCCTTGTCTTCTGCCTCTGGGTCCTTCCACTGTGGACACAGCTGCCCTTGGGGACCGCATGGGGTGACTCTTAGTTATGTCTTACCGAGGAAAGCACTGAGAGGGTTAGTGCTCAGCATCCGTGACGAGGACCGGGTACCTCCTGGGGAAATAATGTTCTCGGAGGCAGCCGAGAGAAACACAGGGTGCCAAGAAAGAGGGTCTGGAAGGCTTCACCTCTACTGTAGGGCTACCTTGGCCCTTGGTGGCTGGAGCTGATGGAGTGGAGCTAGCTCACTGGTGAGCTCTAATCACTGTTCAGACTCAAGTTAGTGTTCTGCTTGGAGAGAGAAGCAAAAGACATCTTCAAGAGCACTGCTTAAAATGGTGTAGATAAGATAGAGCAGAAAATAACAACTTCTGACTCCCTCAGAATGAAAGTTTATTTTAACAATGGCTATTCTGCTCCTGCTATCTGTCCAGGAGCAGGGAGGGACAGCTGAGGTAGTCCTATACACAGCTTGCTTTCATTTAGATCTGAATGGAGCATGTTTTGGGTCTAATGGAACATCAGAAAATAGACAGCCTAAGCACTAGAGAAGACTTCACGTCAGGATTCAGTAGGATTTATTCTACAAATCTTAGATTGATGCCAATGATACAAGTCGTATGAATTCTCATTAAAAATACAAGTCAGTATAAAGATTCCAATAATAATATAATGCATGATGAATCAGTTTCAAAACTTAAGGAATGAGTCTGTGTTTTGGACCATGCTACAGAAAAGGGGAATACAACATGAATAAGGAATATTTCCTTTACCTCCAGTACTTTAGGAGGGGCCTGTGCCTTATTGCCACGATACCTGAAAAAGCCACATGAAGTGCATAGCAGCCTTGCCTGTACAGTCGCTAGGCAAAACTAGTGAATTTAGTATCCGCCTCTTCTCCCCCCAGTTCTGTAAATTAAGATACATTTTGATAGCCTGATATCACTACAATAACTTAAAGCTATAGCAACATCATCCCCCACAATGATTGCAACACTACAGTCCTTTGGACAGTAAAATGTTCATCTAATGCACTGAAATTTTTCCCCTGTACCGAGAGTTTTATGAGACATTTCCCAGAATGTTAAATACACAATCAAACCAAATGCAATTTAGTTCCATCTTCAAAATTCCTCTCTATGATTTTAAAACAAAATGATTATTGCTAAGTCTCAGTGCAGTCTAATACTCGAGTGTGTTGTCATAGCTTCAGGCACAATTAGAATATAATCAAACACTTCTTTGAACCTAGCCCTCGAATATACTGAAGGCTGCAAGAGCTTTCACAGATCTGTTGGCATTTGGCCACCCAATTACTAGATCCAACACTTTGGAATAGGGGAGACAACAAGCTTTTCTTCAAGCTGCCTGCACTTAGAGAGGATTAGGCTTAATAAAGCCATAGCCTAAGCCTAAAATTCAAAGGAACAGTTTACTTGTCACAAGAGAACTTTTGACAAATGTGCACCTCTTTCCCCACATGCTGCATGCACATCTGTTTGTTCCTCGTGACGCTTTCACCATGTCAAAAGTAAGTTGTGTCCCTCTTGTTGAGCCCAGCCACTTCTAGCAGAACCACATGAACATTACAGAGCAGGTATCATGCATCTGTCTGCAAAAGCAGACAGGGAAACTAGGCTTAACAGTAATTCATATATTTCCAAACAGTTTTGGTGCAGACAGTTAACACTGAACTGAAACTCGGCATTTACCAAAATATTAGCATAATATAAAATCCAAAAACACTGGCTATAAAGAAGCTGCTGCCTTCCACGCATCAATTGAAGAAAAATCCCTCTTGCATAAATGGACTGGCAGCACCGAACAAGCACAGACCTGGCTGTACATATTCTCTAGGAACCTGCAGGAATTTTCCAACCACCATGCCACTGTCAGGTTTAACCTCGTAGCGGTGGCAAAATCTAGCATCAAGCCATCAGGCAGGCTAACGGGAATCTCTTCCTCCCTATGGAATGCTGCTGTGCTTGCTTTGAATACACATAATCTCTCTGCTTTGTCCTTGCAGTAGATGCATCTTGGACTCTAACAGTCACGTTAAGTCAGAAGTAAAAAAGTTCAGTAACCCACATGGGGCTTTAGTACTGGTCAAGGTGACGACAAAATACAAGGATGTCAGTAAACTGCATATATAATAGAAAAAAGGTTTACTTTGCATTTAAGTCACATTTAATACAAGACAAATTGATCAGAAACAGTGAACTGATTCTATCTGGAACAAAGTATGGCACAGATTCCCAATATCTATGGACACTGTGTAAATAACACATTTTTCACTCTTTGCAATGATTATCAATTCGCCAAAAATAGTTTAACAGTCAAAAGGGAAGAGTGAAAGAAAACAGATTTAGGAGACGAAATAAAAAATGTCTAAGAAGTGAAAATAAGTGACTTTTTAGTTTTGTAAGAAACTTTATTTTTAAACTTCTGTTTTTAAAAATGCATTCTCTCCTCAGAACAAATGCCACCTTAAAAAAAAAAAACCCTGCAGTAGCACATGCTTGCACTCAAAGGAAAACATGCAAAACTGATTGCTGAAAAAAATCTGCATAAAAATCCAAGACTTCAGGCAAAAGTTTGTCCCCCTGTGCCTCTAGGGAGCCCGGACCATAAACAGCTTTCAGTGCAATGTCTCTTGCTTCCAATTGGTGGGGAAACATATGGCAGAAGCTTGTCTTCTGACAGCTAAACTCTCTCCAGATGTTTGAAGCAAAAACAATTTCAGCTATGTTTTAAAATATCCTGGTTAAATTGTTGCAGGAAGTACAAACAGAATTCAATAAAATCCAGTGAAGAAAAACTTTTGAATTCTACCCTGTGCCATACACTTCTTTAAAAAAAAAAAAAAATTAGACAGAAAACCAGATTTTTATTAATACACCCTCTTTAAAGTTTTTATCTCTGAAAGCAGCTCTTTATGCAAATCAAAAGCAGTTCCTGAGTAACTGCAGTAAACAGTGTCTTTTAAATATTTTTGCGCATCAGCTCTTCTGTTTTGGTTCTCCTTGGTTTTTCTCCCTAGTTTTCAAGTTTAAACTCTGTTCTTTTTCAAAAAAATGTGCAAGTTCAGTTAGCATCATTTCCAGAAGTCCACAGCTTGCAGGTCTTCCTGCAGCAACTATAAGATCTGCACGTGTGCTAGGTTGTGTTCCTATCCCTATTGCAGATTTTGCTCTCAAACCTGTACAGCATGCACCTTCACGTCTTCTTCAGCATACGCCGGGACTGCCACGTGTGGAACTTGTTGTAGGCTGTCTGCAGCATCTCTTCTATATGACTTATCAACTGAAAGACAAGAGGGAAATAAAATTGCCCCTACTCATGAAAAATAGATCTTTTCCCCTCTCCTTAATCAAACAGATACTCTGTTGTACCTTTCTTTTTACCCACTAAAAGGAGTTATCTCACTAAAACCAAGAAACCCTGCTCAAGTGAGAGGGAAAACTTTACAGCTTTGTTAGGTCTGTAAAGGTAGCAGGTAAGAGGGCTACCAAGGTGACAAGGGCACAGGGAAGTGGTACCTGAATATGCAAACCTTCTGTTCCAGCATTTAGTCTGGGACTGCTTCCCACCAACTCAGATTTCAAACAGCAAAATTTCTACCTTATGGCAGGAGTGGAAAACCGAAACACGACTTCCCACTTCTGTTGTCTAACTTGGGTACTTCAAATCATAGTTTTAGGTAAGTTTTTTTTGTAATTGTTTGTCAAGGTTTATAGGAAGAAATGGGGGCAAAAAAAAAAGGCATGTGTAATTGCGTACCTAATTCCCAACTCTTGGTTTTCTAGCAAAGAAAAAAGTCAGTCCCCTAGACAAGAGGAAACCCACAATGTAGTGATAAAGATGCTTCAAATTAAAATTAAATGGGTGCATATAAATAGATAAAGGGTGTTTCTCCTTACGTTTGTGCTTAAATACTGTCTCCGAATCTTCTCTTGGAATGGGCAGAGCTTTGTAACTTGAAATCTTTCCAAGTTACCCCTCATTTTCACAACCTGAAAGAGACACAGAAACCTTTTTTTTTTCTTTTGTATGAACAGCTTATTTCCTTAAATAAGGAATTCTTGAGCATCTACTTATTGTCAATGTAAGTGGAATATATCTGGGAATATGGAGTGGCAATAAGATCAGTTAAGTGTGAGCAACACTTGGCATTGGTAAAATGCATCTTCCTGGTCTCATGCAAAGGCCGTTCTATAGGTTTTTCAGCATTCATGTTTTGCATCAGAAAGACAACATGTCTGAAAGCAATTTTTAATCCTCAAATTTCATCTAAAGTAAAAGAGAACAGTAATGTAAAAGTGGTGAAAATCATACTTCTGGTATCAGGTGGCATCTCTCTTTAAGACAACATTTTTCCTAAGTTGCGTCTATATGTTTTGAAGATATGACTGAGTGTTTTTTTATAAAGGAGAAAGGATGATGTGGGGAAAAAAGGTCACTATTACTGCACAGGTTATGTCTTAGAATTGGGGAAAAGTGGCTTTGGTTTGTTTGTAAACTGGTCATGAGAAATCTGCAGTTTGAATATACCTGGCCATTTTGTCTGTAATAATCCTAGCAGCAACTACTACCAAACGGTACTAACAGGCATGCAGGCATAAAGATGTTTTTAGCCAATAGCTCCCATAGAGTTGCTAGAAAGTGTAATATTTTGTGTAGCTTTGTGACTTTTGATCCTAAGAAAGAGTGCTGCACTTAAAATGTCTTAGTTCTGTATTTCAAGTTACTGAAAGTTGCTTTAAAATATGATGTAGCCACATGATAACTAGGTTTGCCCTAGAAGGTTCCACCTTACCTTTTCTTCTAAGAATGGTGTGTTAACAGGAAAGCAGGACCAGAAGTGTCGTAGCAGTTCCCCAACTGCCACATACAAGTGTTTTAGTTCACACTGAACATCATTTGGCACCATCTCTGCAACAGAAGAAAGGCACATCACTCAAAACTACCCTATGTAAAATGAGAAAGGAAGGCTAATGAAAGAGTTTAGCAATCTATAGCTAAAAGAAATGCAGAAAAGCTGGCCAAAGTGATCTGCTTCAGCCTTGCTCCTAAAGCAGGACCATCCACAGCATTAGATCAGGTGAACTATTGATTTGTATGTGAAAGTTGGTGTGTAACAAAGGCAGATCTATGCCAGGCAAAGAACAGACACCATGATTAGAAGCAGGATGTTTGTGTTCTGTGCCCAAGCTGGCAGTGTGGCAGTACTGCATTTGGGACCACTGCTTTGTTGCCTTGCTTAGCTAAGAGGCTAAAGGGAAGGAAGCTCTGCTGGCATGAGGTGGGCACTAGGCAAAGGAGTGACTGGATGGAGATATAAGAAGGACAGGTTGGCTGTTTGGCCCTTGCAGTCCACAGGGGTCTTTTCCTTCCTGTACATAAAACTGTAGATTTAAATGCAAGCTGCAAAAAATTATTCTGAACAATTTGCTAGAGGTTGCTTCCCGAGAGATCTCCCAAAGCACAGATTTATTTTCTAAAAATCACACAAAAAAATCAGGAAGCAGGAAGTGTGGATTGGAAACACGGGCAAAGTTCCTACGGCTCGGTTCTGGCACGTTTAGCACAGAGTTCTGAGAGTATCTGCCATTAGCTGAAGATACTCTCCTGCTTGCTCCTTGCTGTCTGCACAGTCATGCTAGGGAGAGGTAAAGCCCCAGAACAGAGCAGGCAGGTAGAGATGAAAAGCACAACAAGCACTATTACCAAAGTAGTAGGCACAGAGCAGACTAGCTGCTACCAAGGCAAAAAAACTCAGAAAGCAAAGCATGCAAGTTGCGTGGAAAGCACCTTTTTCTTCTGCTGAACAAGCAAAACCCATCGCCTGTAGGAGATTTTTATACGGGAGGCAGCCTTTGGCACTTGCTCTAAGTTTGCACTGTCTCCACACAGGTAGCCAATACCTCCACCCTTGCAGCAAGGCTGTATTTTTCCTTTTCTTTTGTGGCCCAAAACCACTCTTACTCCATACAACTTCTCTAATTTCCTTTATCATTATAGCATGTTTAAGAGGGAGAGAAAACAGCAAGACAGGTGCTGCTCTACAACACAGGAACATACAATTCAAATTTCATAATGCTAAATCCTTACGGTTTATGGCTTGCTGTGTTCCACCCTGCATAAGTGCTCCTCCAGGTGACAGGACTGCAATAGTGCTAGTAGCATCAGCACTTGAAAGAACCTGAAGGGAAAGAGGGAAGAACTTTTCTAACAGCTTTACCTCTATGGACAAACAACCCTTTCTATAATACAGGAACCAGCTACTTAGCCATTTTGAAATGAGACCAAGATGATCATTACATTACAGAGATGCAGCATTACATTACAGAGATGCTTACATTACAGAGATGCAGCAGAGTTGTGACTGCTTTACTGAGGGCTAAACTTAGATTTACAGAGAGGGGAAATTCAGAAAGTGGCTGGGGAGAGTGACTCTGTGGTTTGCTGTCATCAGGCTACCACGACAAAGCTTCCCTTTGGCCCATTGTGTAGGAAGATCTACCCCTACCCTATCACGTTCTGGGCAAAAGGCAGCTACAAACCTGCTAATTTAACCTCTTAACACCATTACATCTGAAGTTTCACAGGGCTGTGCCCTGTATTGGCCTCCACTTCCTGTTGTATGACTCCTCCTTTATAGCTTTGGTAACTTTATTACTTCCATTTCCTCATAAGAACACAGGAACAGTAGGGTTCAGCAGTGTGCCAAGTATTATTTGGTAGTTTAGATTTCTTAAACATAAAAGCTGTAAACATTTGCTGAAGTTGTAAAATGGATTTAATAACACAAAATTATTGGAGAATTACTAAATTTAATCTGAAAAAATAAAGTTCCAGTAGCTGAGACACACAGTTATGCAGGAAGCAAGATGCTTTCTTGCAAAATGTATCAAGAGGAGAACTTTTTTTCAATATTCTTCCATACCTGAGTTAGTTTGGGTACATATGCTTCCATTTCTTGCCTAATACTATTAAAAGAATTAATTATATCCTGACTGGTTGCATATTGCTGTGATTGAATTGGAGTTGGACCATGATAATACCTGTGAGATAAGAAGAGGAAAAAAGCGAGTAGTAAATGTTGGTGAAATGGAAACTAAACAAAGTGAACAGTTGTTAAAATGTTTCTCATTTTAGATGCTTTGCAACTTTTGACACTATCATTTAAACCTTATTTACTGACACTAAACGAGAAGAGGCTGCCAAATGGGATAAGGCTGGGTGACTGAGGGTAGGACAGCAAACTAAGGAAGTCCTTGTTTCTGTTGTGGAATCTGCAAGTCTCATCTGGCTTTGAAAAGCTATCCTCACTGCCTATTTTAGTGAGCTCTGGGACTCCCATTGAATAGCAAAATTCAATCTCTATTTATTTGAATCTCAGTCAAATGTAGTTACATGTATGTTTGGAATCATCCTCTTTCCTGTAATATCACTCCATTTCTTTCCTAAAGTTACATCTGTGAATCTCAGATTCAAAAGTCTACAAAATAAGATTACAACTACCAGAAAAATAGCAGACCAGAACAGTCTCAGATGCCCCAACTGCATGTTTTGCCAAGAGGTGGATTTTGCTTGGGATTTTTTATTTCCATATACAGCACATATGTTACAAGGTGCAATGAAGTGATGACAGATATGAAGTCAAAGCCCTTTGATTAGGTTTATAAAAATAGTAACTAGTTGAAAATCCAGATAAAATTTTAAAAAAACAATTACTTGCAAGCTAGTTTATGCAGGAGTTCATATTATGTTTTTAAACTTAACCTAAACATACTGGAATGTGCCATGGTGTAAACTGAATCAGCTGATTCCGTGCTGGCTGTGAATAGACCTGCTAGGCTGAACATGCTGAAATACCCATGAATGTTTAATTAACTTACCGATCAGATTTCTTTAGGTTTAGTGCAATAGTTTTAATGCTATTATTCTTTGCTAAATCTTCATATTCAATGGACTCCTGCAGTTTCACCTGAAATAAGTGAAAGAATTAAACATCTTACTACTTTTTCTCAGATCCAGTCCCGCTATATTGTTTGGTCCCCAATAAAAACTGCAGCTTTCAGGAAAGCCAAAGCTGTTATCTCGATATTCAACAATACACATATTCTAAGGTGTTTTCTCACCATATACAGAGCTTTTCAGTTGCCCTGCTGTTCTATCACGTAGCTTTCCATTATAGCAAGGAGTATTCAATTCAGTTTTGTAGCAATATCAGTATTTCCTTCCCCATTCTGAGGTGTTATGGTTGGTCTAAAACAGGCTTGCTTGAATTGCACCAGGAATCACCCCACTTTGAGTTCAACTTCATTCAGCTTCTGATCTTAAAATGAAGGCTGTTATGTGCCAGTTTAATCATACCCTCTACAAACAATTCACTCTTTAGATGAATATTGATTCTGCTAAAGAGATCAACAGGACCTTCAGCATGTACATTATTTAGATTTAGTAACAGATGCATTATAGTCACACAGCTGTTTTGCTGTTGTTCAGGTGGTTACATTTGTAAAAAAAGTTAACTGTTACTTTAGTTATAAATCAAGTAATCAGTAATGATACTTCAGCAACCCCTTAAAACAGTTTCTGCTTCCTCTCAGTCAGGACTGCATCAACTAACTGTACCTTTTTCATGGGTGGCTGAAAGAAATCTGAATCCCTGGAGTTTCCATCCGTACTGCTGGTCTCGCTACAATGGTCGTTTTGTGCTTCTCTTAAAATAGAGAAACAGCATTAAGAAGAATTCACCTCACAGGAAACTTAAATGAGAAACAAAGTAAATACATCTGTTTCAAACTGTATGTACATATTAACACGTATATCAATTTCCCCCCCTTACACCTTGTCCCGCTTGTCAAGAGGGAAATTCAGCAGCAGGGATGGGTGCTGCTTCCTCTAGGAAGGCTGTGTGGAAGGCAGCAAAGTCATGCCTAAATTATAGCACTTGTGCTGGGCTACAACACATGAGCAGAAAGAGCCTTTCCTTCTTTACATAAGATTTGTAGCTTTAAAAATGGGTCTAAAAATAGTATTTGTCATCTCATGAAGCTCCAAAGAGATTGCATGGAGGGGAAAATGGAACCCACAGATATTTTCACTTCTAAGATGGTAAATTCCTCATTGATATACATTAAAATAGAGTTGGACAAGGAGTTGCAGATGTATCCTCCTTTTGGAAATTCCTTTAACTACAAAAAAAGCTTTTTAAATGCACTGAAACGTACTGTTTTCTGAGGCCAGCTGCAAGAACCATGGCACTGTGATGATTAAAGCGTTTTATAATGGCAGCATTGCTACTTTCTCGAGCAGATTTTGAGGCATTTGATGTAGAGGCCACAGAAGCTACACCATAGCCCTGGAAGGAAAGAACATTAATTACTATCTGCCCCCAAAATTAAAAGGACCATTTTTTGTTGTCCAGTGAATCAGGAAAGCTTTATGCCTTAGTCTTTGGCCATCTGAACATTACTGAGTGATCCTGTATCATCTTCTAAAGTAGTATCTTCCTCATCTTTCCCCCTCATCATCTAGGTGGTTTTTTTTGTTTTGTTTTTTAAAGCATCTCTGGTGCTGTGTTGAACAGGCAGGCAGTGGTGGCAAACAGAGATATCAGCTTTTCTGAAGACCAGTTCTTGGCATCTCGTGGAACACCAGTGGCCCACAGGCAGAAAAACACCTGTCAGGAGCACACCCTGGGGAATCAAAAACCCTCCAGCCTTAAGGCTATTTCCCAGGCACCAAGTGGCTGAAGCAAATTTCACTTCCCCTATGATCATTTTTATACTTGCAATTAGCCAGGCTCAAAAGCAAACTAGGACTGTTTGCTTAGCATGTCTGAAACATCTATCCTCGACTTGTAGTTCAGTTTCAGACTGCTAGCTTTATGTAGTACTTTTTTTGTTTGCAAAACCTCAAGTTTTAGTTAAGTCAACTACAGAATAGTACATGTGAGTTACTTCTCATATTGGTACACCATTGTTTTATTTTATACTTGCAGGCAAATAATGTTATGCATATTTTTGGCATAAACACTGATATTTAAGGGTAAGGAAAAAAGTATATAAAGGGTCTCCAATTAAGCTGAACTAAACTCAAAAAATGTCCAAAGTGAGAAATAATGCAAACACTTTTCCTATTTTGTACGACTCTTCTGTATGCTGCTACAGTTCCTAAAAGGTAGAAAGAAACTAGAGACTCTACTTTAGATTAAAAACAAACAAAACATAGGAATAATTTCTTTTAAAAACTGGTAAGTTGTGCTTTAGAGCTGGCATGCTAAAGCAAGCATCCAGGGCAACATGCATCCCCTGGGCACAAGCTCCAATTCTTTACATGTGGACAACTGTGTAAATTAGGGATACCTAACAAAATCGCAGCAACACAGTTCAATGATGTGTTTTAAGGTAGTATCTGTGGTACTCAACCCAAAGAAGGGCCCACATCCTCCTTAAATGAAATGAAAACTCCTCTCCTCGGCCCCTGCCAAGGTACTTACTTCATCTAATGTTTTATCTTCCAAAGCTGTTAAATCTATCAGAGGGTTTTTTACTCCTTGAGACACCATTGTTTTTAACCCTATAAGAAAGAAGCAGAATGAAGGGATCATGAAAAAACTCTATCTAAACAAATATAAATAACTGTGGTATTATAAAGTTGCATTTCCCTTTTAAAAGAAGCCAATGGTTCTTCAGATATCTTCAGATATCTTCGTCTTACTATGAATAGTAGCTTTCAACCCTTTTCAAAATCTCCTTTAAAATAAGCTTGAAAAGCTATTGTAAAAGATCATCTAACTTGATTACAGAAATGCCATCAGCTTCTTTAAATCAGTGAATACTGTTCTGGGAAAAAAGATGATGTCTATTTCATGCATAGGCACAGGAACAGTTATAGCAGAAACTGGAGACCTTTTACTCCATGTTTTGTCCAATTTTGCCACTGTCTTGTGTAGAGTGGTTATATAAATCATCTCCCTATTTACATCTGATGATAGTTTTTGCATGTGAAGTGTTGTGCAATTCCTAATATTATACTTCAGTTAGACAGAACTCATGAACATTAAAGAAGGGTATTAAGTGATCTTCCCTCTCCATATTTCTGCATACTCACAGAACTAAAAAAAAAAAAACCAAAAACAACAAAAAAAACCCTTAAGACATCATCTGAGCCTTTCTAATAAAGGCTGAGAGAGAATAGGATCATTCTGCAAAAAGGATCCACATTTAAATAGGATTCTGATTTGTCTATTATTAAAAATGTTCATCAAGTACAAGAGATTTACCTGAGGTAAGTCTCACATTAACAAAATTACTCCGTAGTAATAGATTATGGAGCATAACCAAAGTTGCATGGTAAGATATAATTTGTCGCTGAATTATTATTTCATGAGTTGTGGAAGGGGTATTTTTAGTTCTAGCACTTTCCAAAAGCAAATTTGTTTCAAGGAATGTATCAGATGGAATAATTCTTTGTTAATCAGATGCATTAAGAATGGCAAAGCCATAGCTGCCCTTCAGTGACTTTGGGGCCCTCATTTCACAGTGTGACAAATGAGATTTTTCAATAAACAGCAATCAGAAAACTTTGACTTGGGCTCTGCTAGGTTTACTAGACGAGCTTTGAAGCTCTATAATATAGCTAAGATTATAACAGCCTACTGCAGAAGCAGAGTCAAAATTCTTACCTTTTTCATCCAGTTTGGCACACTCTGCAAACAGGTCTTTTGAGCCTGTGTTGAGCCTGTCCCGATGGAAATAATGAGACTGAAAAAATCGTGTCCAGAATTCCTTCTCTGTCATGTTGTGTGGAACGTTTTCTGTGTATTTCATTTTTACTGCAAACAAATAAGTGATTATTACGAAGTGTTTGGCAAAACGTAACATTATGTTTTATGGTAACTATTCCTTGCATTCTGTCTAATGCAATCTTCAATTAAAAGAATATAATGAGAATGCATGGTTTAACACCAGCAAACAGGTGCTAGTTTTTGTCCTGCAATCATCTAAAACTTTTTTTTTTTTCCTCCCCTTCAGTGGGTGAAATCAAGAGGTGGAGGAAGGGAGAGGGAGGGAGGGAAAGCACAGAAGCTTAAATATTCTATTTTTGCACAAAATCATGTCGTTTGCCAGAGTTCTACGTGTGTGGTGTGTCCTTTTTTTTTTTTAAATGATTGAACACTATTCTCAAGCTATACTTTGTTTCTAACATGGGGCCAAAACAAATCGTGTCAACAATATAGCATACGGGAGAGATGGAAATTACCTACTTTTCATTCTAAACATTATTTATTGAAAAAAGTAACAAATTATTAAAACTTTTAATATAGGAAGATATTTGTTAGGCAAAGCAGTATTCTTACCTGCAGGATATGTTCGAAATATGGATTCAATGATATCTGAAGTTAAATTGTACCTCAGACCATTGCAGCCATCTGTTTGAGGCCGTACATCAGCCTAAAAAAAACATACAGGGACAGATACCAGTTAAGTCTGAAGTCCTTCTGTAAACAAAGGAGGAAAGGCCAGGCAGCTTGTCAGTCAAATGCTGCTTTGGATAAAATAATTATCTTTCAGCCAAAGTCCATTAGGAGATATAAAAAAGCACATATTAATTACAATACTATATTTGTCACTTAAGGGATGATTCAGAAAGTAGACGGATTTTAAAGACAAGATGGAAAGACCAGTCAAAACAAGGTATATAGTTTAAAATATCCTTGTTGAAAAAGGGACATTTGCTCTATATGTCTAATCTTCTTTTGTTCATTTAGAATTCAGTTATTGAATAATCAATGGTGATGTGACTACAGGGACCTATGGCTCTTACACCTCATTTCTTTTTATATAAAGACCACCTCAGTGTAACACTGATAAGTAACACTGAATTTAAAAATGGAGGGGGACCCTTAGTCTGAACTTGGAAGTTGAAAACCTGTGATCTTTTGGGGAAATTCAGGAGCAAGGGCTCAGTGCAGTCCTGCATGGGCTTTCTGCTTTTCTTTTCTTTTTTTTCCTGTACATTTACTTTCTGTTTTTTGCACCATATGATTTCTAGAGAAGCCTCCATTCCCACATCCTCTGAAGTTTTGGGGTTTTTTTCTTAATTTTACAAATGCAGAGTGCACAAACACAACTGGTTTTTAAACAGAAATTCAATTTTGATTTATTTTGGTTAATGTCTGAGAATGAGTAACTTATACAGTTGTACATTTGTAAGAATAGTGGGAGAAGGGAAATGAGGAATTAAGTTCCTTTGATTCAGGTATTTCTAGGCAGAAAAGCAAATATTTCTGTAGCAGTGAAGTTAGAAAACGAAAACCACCCACTTCCTCTTCCCTTCCCAAGCCCTTGATGTAGTCATGCAGTCATTAGAGGTGGAAATGGATTCCAGCTAGTCTGTCTAAGCTCTGTGAATTCTGTTGCAGGAGTAAAAACACGTCTCCACAGGAAGAATCTGAGACTTGTACTTAGATTACAGCCTGATTGCATTTAGACTACTGAGATACACTTTCTGCAAATGACTAACAAAACAGATCTGGACAAAGAGGGAGATAAAACAAGCTTTCAGACACACAGTTGTTTCTCAAGTAGCTGAAAGCATGTATGGATTAAAAAAAAAAAAAAAGAGTAAAGTCTTTTGCACTGGAAGTCTTTTTAGCTACTTTTATGCATACAGATGCTGCAACAAATGCACCTTTAATGCATTAATATTGGGTTTTCTAGTGGCAAGTTCTCTAGTTTTCTTGTCCTATGGAAGGCAGAGCAGCAGTATATGCTCACTGCCAGTTTAAAGTAAGTTCAAATTAAGTATCTTAAATTGTCAGAATTTTGAGGTTGGATAAAACCTTTACGTTTTCCTCCTCCCTTACTATTGCAATAGTTTAACACATGAAGAAGTTTTAGTTATGAAACCAGGAAGGAAGAACCTTGACACATACGAGCATAAAGTAAACAAGTGATAGAACTCTCCGTTTTCCCAAGCTGTTTGCACCAAAATCCTTTATGCTAGAGGCTCAACATACCAGAAATGCTGCAGAGATGCCCACATCCTGCTTACTAGGTGCTGCAGAATTATCCACTGCATTCAGGCTCAAACGGTTGGCCCAGAACTCTTCAGCACTGATTACTTGGCTCACAACAAGGTCTTTATAAAGCTGAAATAAAACAGGATCTTCTTGCAGCATTCTGGTAAAAGAATGTATTGAATATAATTGATATGCTGCAGAATAAATCACTAGGATTTCCATAACTAACATGGGTTCACAAAAGGAACAGGGGCTAATTTTCTTTCCAAATGCTGTGCATTTCTTAAAACTATGCAAATGATCAACCTCTATAGCTGTACTTGTCTCAAAAGAACAAAGAAAGGACTAGAAAATATGCTTGAGGAATAGCAGTAAATGTTAGGAGATGGTAACTCTCAGGATAAAGTTAATGTGGGATTTATGCCTCAACCTTAAACATTCTGTGATTCTCTTGTATGTTTGCATGCTGCAGACTGTGTCTTTGAACTGCAAAAATACAAAATTTTCCTGAACTTCTGTAACAAAGGTCTAATGGGGGGGGGGGGCAGGCAAGGGCGGGGGTAAGACTTCAGTGCTGATCCATTTTTTTTTAGATTTTAAATGTCAGTAGTTACAGGACTCCATGCTAGCAGAAGAGGACTGACTGGAATATGCACACATTAGGACATGGTGAAACCCATGTTACTTTGAGTTGTTTGTTCACTTACATTCCTTTCAGTGAGACGCCACTGGAGGATCCCTTAACTAGAGCATGCAGCACAACCGCTGCAGACGCATTTCAGGTTCAGTGATTCCCCCAGGGAATAATGTCTATCAAAGTCAGCATCCAATTAACAGTTATTACCTTCACAGGTACCCAAAATGCAAAACATGTCTGCACTTGAAACTTCACTTAGCTCATGTTTAAGCTGCTTTTCATACAGCTATATGCACATTAGGTGCCTAGTAGTTATTTTCTGGGAAAGCTGCATTTGTGTGGAAAAATGGTCAACAACAGCAAGAATTTTAGGCATGCAACTTGGACTTGGCTGCTTACAAACCAAAACATAGGAGTCTTGGGAACATGCAGAAAATAGTATGTGGCCTGGGGAAGAAAACTGAACAACTGCAATTTGTCTGAATGAAAGTCTAACTGCCCTGAGGAAGATGCTGGATAAGGTGGAAGTACTACCTTTCTGTGGCAGGACATCTCTAGTGTGTTTCCTTGAGGTTATTTTTCTTAGTTGTTTTGTTTGTTTTCTTGCTGATGCAAGTACACATTAGAGGCAATTTCTACCAATTAGTGTGCAGCAGGAAGCAGTCTGTTAATTTGAAATATATCACGAAAGCTTGGATTTTGGTACATGCCTCATTTCTATGTATCAATAAATCGCGGATGTGTTGCAGGCTCTGGATGTAGTACCCTTCCACAGTAGATTTTAAGAGAGACTGTTTGGCCCCATCTGTTGCAGATCAAGCCAATGAAACTACTGGACTCTGACTTGTAATAGTCAAAGCAACATGCTGTGACTTTGTGCAGAAATGTTGGCTTTTCTACAACTAGATAATGCCTTAATGTCACAGGGCATAATACTTGAAAACCCAACTTAAGGGTACAAGACTGTTCATACATTCAGTACTTCAGAAATAAGGCAGGGAGCATAAAGATGCTACGGCAACAGTGCCAAAACACTGTCTTGAGGCGTCAGAGTACAAGTGTTTAAGTGATAACGCTGTTACCTTGAACTGTTTAGAAAAATCTTGTTTAGAAAAATCAAAAATCTCACCTACCCTATCCGGCCCTTTAGGGAAAAGGGCTTGGGCCTGAATATTTTAACCAAGAGCTTCTCAAAATAATTATCCTGCCTGCCAAATAGCTACAATTACCGCATCTCAAGTGACATGAATGAAAAGGCCCAGCAATTTGGTAGAGGATACCAAATTTTAGGAAAGAAGATTTCAGGCAGGAAAAAGTCACAAATCAATGAAGGTGTGAATTTCTGGGGCAAAACACAGTATTTCAGGCAGTTTTTCTAACAGCTTATGTATGTGCTTATGAAGACTAAAGAGACAGCCTGCCAGTTGGGTGCTTTTATGTCACTGTCATGGGTAGCTGGGGGCTGAGCAGCAGTGGGGCTGGCTGCCTTTACGCCCCGGGAACGTGTTACTGGGAAGGCCAGTCATGTGTCTCCATACACACCACACTTGGGAAAGGCCTCAGGAACCCCACAGAAAGTGGCTGACTTTGCTATGGAAACAAACGCAACGTTTCCAACCACATTTGTTGTATCACGAGCAGCCTTGCAATACAACATGAAAACTGTTAACAGAAATTCACTACAGCTAGATAAAAAATTCAAAATAGCTATTTTGGAAGGTTTCCCCTTTACCTGTTCTTCTCCTCAAGTTCTTTATTAGCTTTCCTTTTGAATTTGGGCAACAGCTGTTGAAGAAGATCCTTTACTGCATCTCGTTCCTTCACTGCTGTGCTTTCATTGGAGAAGTGAAAGTTGGTTGTGTCCCCTGCATGCAATACTAGCTGAAGCTGAATTTTAGCTTTACCTTCAGGACTGATTTTCTGGCCTAGATTACACAGAGAGTATTAATTAGCAACAGGTAGTAAGCTTATGTAACAAACTGTCTTCCCTAGAGCATTTGCTTATAAGCAGTTATCCACATCATCCAATTAAATATCTTTACCCTATGTATGAATTCCAGCCAGGAAAGTGGAACATACAGTCTTCTCCTTACATTCATTTGAAAGCTCCACCTCTTTCCCTAAGCCACAAGGCACTGGCCTCAGCTGCATGTTACTCAGTATCCTTCAGCCAGAGGTCAGAAGCCCAAGTCCATCTCTGCATTCCCACATGCTCCATTAGAAATCCACAGCAAACTAGACCGTCATCACCAAGATGTTTAATGTAGTAAGAGTTCAGGCTGCTGCTGAAAGGCGACAACCTCATTCTTCCTCTCTGCTTCTTCCTGGTGCCTTTCTTGTGCTGGGGTTAGCATCTGTGCAGCAAGCCAAAGGAAGGAACTCATCTACTCAAAAGCACCTCTCCTCCCTCCCCGCCCTCTTTTCTTTTTTCAGAGCTGGATCGGTTCCTGCAAAAGAGAAGTGGTAAGAAGGCGGATGCAGGAGGGAGCAGCAGCACAGCAGAAGGTGCTCTGCTTTCAAGTGTCAGGTAAGTACAGTCACCAATTGGCCCTCTCAAAGGGGATCACCAGGGTCCCCACAGTGCTGCTGCACCCTAGTGACTCACAGAAAACTCAAAAAAACCCCTCGCTCCTGCTTCCCTTCTCGTAACCAGAGGGAAGAAATATTAAAACAGCTGTGCTAGCCAACTGTCTTATTGTAGTGATTTCAGCACAGTATTGTAAAGTGGCACCTAAATAACTTAAGACTCTTGAACCCTTCTCTGTGGAGGCTAGGAGACGGGAACCAAATGTCACCCCTAAATCATGGAGTCCATTAGAAATTTACAGCTACCCCACTTTGTTCAATTGCGTATAACAAAAAAGGGCACTGAAGTTAGGTTTCTGTCTTGAAACATTTACTACAAAACCTGCCTAAGTCTGAGGCTAAACTGATATAAACTTAGATAAATCCTCTAAAGAACTGGATATTGTAGGTGAACAGACCTTCTAAATGCATCATATTCATGTTCAAGAAAACAGCATTTTAGTTTTGAACCTTTACCCACTCTTTTAGTCATGCTGCAGTACCTGGAGGTGACTTTACACAGCAATATGCACTGGACCTTCTCCAAGAGAGCAATGTACACAATTTCCCTTTTCTTCCACCACGCTCCCCCCCTTTTTTGGCATTAGAACTCATAGAACATGAACATTAATTGGACCCAGACAGGCAGCATAATATAGACATTTACTGTTCACTTTTGACTTGCAAGTACTCTGCTATTACAACAGTAGCTATTTATTCAGTGATTTACCAGTCAGGCACAACTACAGAAGCTCGCACTTCTGAAGCTGCGGTCTGGTGGATGAAAATAAAACAGTAAGGTTCATTTTATGTGAAAACTGAAGCAGCTTTAGAGGCACCATCTAACAGATGACATGCCAGAGAGTTTCTATCTTAGACCCTGAAAATCCTGTACTATTCTTCAGCCCTCCTCCCACCCTTTCCTTCACAAGCATATGGCACAGATTATTTCTCTGTTCAATTTACTGCAGAAATTTACCCAAAGTTACTGGCAAATGCAGTATAACTTACACAGCTGAAGATGACAGAAGTTGTGCAGAAGATGTGCAGCAACTCCCTTACACTGCTCATCACTCACCCTGGCCCGATCACTACTGCTACACAGGACAGCCTAGTGTAACCTCCAAACCTTCGCCAACTGCCCAACTGTTTCACAGCAAATAAGCCTTGCATTGCATCCAAGCATCCACTGAAATGCTGCGTGCTGAAGCAGGCACAGAAAACTCTTTGCTTACATTTGATGTCCGCATACATGTGGCTAACTGTGAACCGGTCTTTGCCTTCGGGTGCCCACGCTATCCTCTCCGCCATCAGGTAGAGAGCCCCATCCTGCTTCTTCTGCCGAACCTTCTTCACGATCAGCAACACTTCTTCAGATGATGTTGCCATGGTGGCTCTAAGGAGCTGTTGAAAACACAGGTAGAGGTGATTGCTACCGTTCTTTTCCTTGCAACTATCTCGCTATTTCTGCCTATTTCAAGGAATTACAACCTGCATTCACACGGTAATTCTGTCATCGTTTTTGGATTACCCCAGGTTGATGCACTTCCCTCTGTCAATGCAAATAGCAACTTTATTTAATTAATTATATTACTAATGCTGCTTGTGGTCTGATACAAAGTCCCACAGATCTTATAGTTAAGCCAACGGCCAACTTTTTATTTTTTGATGTTTCCCCACTGTTTACTCAAGTTCAGAAGAAAACCAAACCCACTGAAAAACCTATATTCAAAATGTCCACTGGCCTTTGGCAACATTTTTCTTCTTCAGCATCAATAGTAGATGTTAAAATATTTTGGAGAGAGGAGGAATAAAAAGACACAGGAGAAAAATGACAGTTTTCGGATTTCTTCTGTATGCCTGTATTTCTTCTGTAACCTGGTCTGGTTACAGGACTACAGGGCTGTTTCCCCTGTAGCAGCTTTTGCCCAAGGCTTAAGCAGTATTTCACATGCTTATACCAGCTAGCCCCTTTCTTACCTTTTCCAAATACTGTGTGATTAACGTTATACCTGCTTCTAAGCAATGGGGTCTGTGTTACTAGTTGTGCATCAACAAGCCTTCTTCCCAGCAGCCACAATCTTCCTCCTTAAATGTGCACTCAACAACCTTAAATTTCTCAAGAAATTAAGAACACGCTTATCTGCCCAGCCGCTCTACTTTGTACATCATAATCTTTTCTACAGTTACATAAAATGCTAATAGAAATGTTTACAACAGCTATGCGTATTTCATATGTTCTAGAGTATTTGTAATATTTGCAGCTGCCTGCATCAAAATTCAAAATGAAACCTACATCAGCTATCACTGCACACTTCTAACAGGGACCAGAAAACAAAATTCCAAAGAATTTAATTTATATATATATATATATATATTTTTATGCCAAAACAATGGGATATTTTGCTTTGCCAGTCTGAGAAGTATCATAGCATTCTCTTTGGCAGGAGCCTGACAAGTCAGTCACTGAAACGCATTAAGCACCACACTAAATGGAAAGGTATTTAATAGCAGAACATCTCCGCACTTAAGCTTTGCTCCTTCATCACCTCAGTCAGCCTGAGCCTTGCCAAAGACTTGCGCATGGGGTTTCCCAGCAGCACCACTGCAGCACCCGCTCGGAGCGGCCCTGCTACCGCGGTGCTCTCCAGGAGGGCTGCAGGCCCATCCGGAGCACGGAAGTGAGCCTGGAACTGCAGTGGCCTTCCCGGCAGTGCCGCTCTCCCCTAGGGCCACCTGCACCACCCTTCCATTTGGGATTTGCTGCAGGGGTCCGCAGTCTGCCCTCAGCACCCTATCCTGGCTGGAAAAGGGCAGCTGGCCATGCGCCAGCAGCCCTGCTCCTTGGTGCGAGACTGAGGGGTTTGACTTTGCTCCCGGTCTGTGAATTCTGGATTCCTAGTTTAGATCCCTGTGATGGAGCAAGGCAGCACCATGCAGCAGAGCGCTCCCGCGGCCAGGCCCTCTCCACCGCAACTGCTTTGCTCTGCCACCCACAACCTGCTTCCCGGACAGGGGGAGAGCGCTCGGGGGCTCTTGTCTCGGGTGGCTGCGGCCAAGGCCCCAGCTCCCTGCAGCCCTTCCTCATGTCGCTGCTGCCTCCTGCTGCGGGCAGCAGCCCTTAGAGGGATAAATCACACGCAGCGAGCAGCACCTGGGACTGGGAATGCAGCGGTGGCCTCAAAATGGGGACGGGAGCACGAGGAAGAGCGGGGATCATGATGTACAGAAGTTGGCACCTTTTGCTGATGGAAACAAGATGGCTCCTTGGGTTAAGGCAGAAATAGAGCCCTGCAAGCGGCCTTTCTCGCAGCCCCCTCGCTAGGGAGACGTGAGGGTGGTCCCGGGGCCCTGCGCGCCCTCAGCACACGGTGGTCTCCGCCGTGGGGTGGCACTCGAGGCACCCCGTGAAGGAGGCGGCAGCCCCCGCCAGGTCCCGCCCGCCCGCCGCGCTCCGTGACTTTCCTGAACTTTCAGGCGCCGCCGCGGGCGAGCCCCGGCTCCCGGCACGAGGGGCCGCGGCGCCCGCACCGCGCTAACGGCACAGCGGACGGAGCGCAGCGCAGGGCCCGGCACGTCCTGCGCCGCTCGACCCCGGACCCCGGCGGCGGTTGGCGGCCGTTGGCGCGGCCGTTACGCGCCGCCGAGGAACCCCGCCAGGCGCACGCGCGCCCCTCCCCCTGCTCGCCCCGCCCCCGGGTCCTACCGTGCGGACGAGACAAGCCGGGGCCGGAACCGGGACCAGAGCCGGGGCCGCTACTAGGGGGGCCCCGCCGCCTCCGGGGCCATGGGGCGGCGCGGGCACGTGACCGGAACACGCCGCGGCCGCAGGGCGGGCGCCGCGTCACGTGACGGCCGCGCCTTCCCCTCCCCCCGCCGCCGCCGCCATTGCGGTGGCCTTCCCGGTCACGTGGCGCCGCCCCCCTACCCCCGTGCCGCCTCCCGCCGCCGCGGCGGGGAACCGGGTGGCGCCG
>PTEX01000043.1:1991577-2048636 GCA_003342815.1 Eudromia elegans
CGCAACTTCCTGCGGCGCCCGCCGCGACGTAGGAGCGGACGGTGCCGCCTCCCTCTCTCCGCTGCCGTCAGCTGTGGGGCGGGGCGCGCGGCGGCCGTTGAGGTGAGCGGGGGCGGCCGTTGGAGGACTGCGGCGACCGTTGGGGTGAGCGGGGGCCGCCGGGGTGAGGGCTCGTGGCCGGCCGGAGCGAGGGCTCGTGGCCGGCCGGAGCGGAAGGGCGGCGCAGAAACCGAGAGCTCCGGCTGGGACTTGCCGTATTTACAGCCGTGGAAGGCGCCGCCTCGGGGCGCGAGAAGCGGCGCCTGGGCTCTCGTGGGCGCTGTAGTCAGGAGAGGCCCTCAGGGTGCTCTGCCCTCACGTACCCCGCCTTGTCTGGTGCCTCTTGAGAACAAACTTGCGTACTTCTAGTGATGCACCTTCCCATAGGGTGGCATTTCTGGGGGCTTTTCCTTTAATTTATAGTGTTAGCCTTAAACATGTGCAAGTTTTAAGGCTCAAATGTGACTTGTAACCTCTTTGTTTTTTTTTCTCGAACAATGTGAAAGTATAGAGAAAAATCACCTGCTATGTTTATATTTATGTATTTAAATACAACTTGTGCTGTTTAAGAAAAGAAGATGAGGCTTCACCTTCAGCTCTTTAGCTTTTGTTGTTTATCTGGTCCTGTCTGCTTTGTCTGCTGAGTAGGAGGTGCTACTGCATAGTTTACATAGGTGTAAGTATAGTTATACTAAAAATGCCCAAACACAAGGAATGCTGAATTTGGTGTCAGTTCAGGTTGCAAACCTACCACCCTGTAATTGCAGTTTTGGAGAGGAAGAAGATGCGGGTGTAAAATGCCCGTGATAAAGGTGTGTCTGCAGCGCTTTGGTGAGATAGCTTAAAATCAGCCATGTTTGGGTGAGGGTGGCATGCGTTTTGACACAAAACAATGCATTTCCTGTAGGAAAACAAGACTCGTGTTACACGAGTAGGTGTAAATGCTGCTAATACGAACAGTTTAAATACTTTCACAATTGATTCCTGTTAGGATTAGTTTCCTGAAATGAACTTAAAGAAAAGCTTAGGATAAACAAATTTGGGCTCTAATTTTGCAGTCCTCAGGGAAAGAGAACGTAGTGAAATCTGATGCTGTTTGAGTGTTTTCCCTGTAATAGTTTCCTTAAAGAAGAACAGAGGTGTTACTAGAAAGTAAACTAATAACCAACCTAGCATGTTTTTGGCAGACCTGCAGTAGTAAGGCACCAATGACCGAGTGCTGCTGCTCTTCATACATCCATGGCCTCTCTGCAAGTGATCCCGGACTGTTATAACTATGTGTTGGCAGAGTTTGAGTGTTTGGATCCATTGCTGTCTGCTCTCAGGCTGGATTCTAGTCGTCTGAAGGTGAGGTTGTGATGTTCATTTAAAAAAAAAAAAAAAAAAAAGTTATTTGGTATAATATTCTGATTAGCCCACCAAGTTAATTTAGTTCTATTTGGTGTCTGCATGTTAGCCTGTGGGAGAAATGAAGACAGAAAACCTTATTACTCTGTGTGTGTTTTCTTAGCGAGTCTATAGATTGAAAAAAAATCAGAGGATTCCCAGCTTTTCCTGTTTGCCTCAGTCTCAGAGAATTTTATTCTATTAGCTTAGACAAAACTGATGCCAGTCTCTCAGGAGTGGCATGCAAAACTTGCAAACACTTAACTTGCTTTAACAACAAAAATTTATCGTGAAAAATGACTTATATGTCCTGGTTAGCTGCTGTGTTTCTTATCACAGTCGTTCTTCCTTCAGTGCACGTGCATCGCTGTGTCCAGGAGGTGGCTTGCTCTAGGCACTTCAGGAGGAGGACTCAATCTTATCCAGAAGGAAGGTTGGAAGCAGAGACTCTTCTTGGCCCATAAGGTAAAGAACTGAGCAAAAAAGCATTTGGAGAAGTGGAAATTGTTCCAATTTAATGCTTATTAAGGGAGAGTTCTGCTTGCTGAAATCTCCAAAGAAGGTGAAATTGTCAACTTCTCTATTAAAAAAAAAAAAAGGTGATTTCATAAGGTCTGAAAGAAATTATTTGAGAAGTACAAGCCTCTCTATTCTTCACATACTTGCTTTTATTGGGGGAGAAAAGGATGCTTAACAGTCAGAAGAAAACCTTATGAAACCAGAGCAAGTAACTTGTAGATAGTTATCAGTGTTTCTTTTGATACTTTCATGTTGTTGTCAGCTGAATCTTTTTACAGTAAACTCATTGTTGCAAATAAAACCCAAATAAACTCCACAACAACTTGAGAGCAGCTGTTGACTTCAATAATTTAATAATTTCGTACATAAGGATAAAAGGGGCATACTGGTAAAATTGGTAAACTGTGCTGAAAGACTCTCTTGATTTCAGGAAGGTGCCATTTCCCGGGTTGCTTGTTGTTTACATGATGAAGACTATGTTGCTGTAGCCACCAGGTGAGTGGTATACTTTATGTAGCTTTCAGGTTTGTAAAGTTATGCCTCTTTATCACTGAAGCACTGAGCAACTATAAAAGACTTATTCTTAACTTTAATTTCCTTTAACCTGTTGCAGCCAAGGTCTTGTAGTGGTCTGGGAACTGAACCAGGAACGCCGTGGGAAGCCAGAAAGGATTTATGTTTCCTCTGAGCATAAGGGCAGGAAAGTCACAGCTCTGTGTTGGGATACAGCTGCCCTTCGAGTTTTTGTAGGAGATCATGTGGGAAAGGTATCTGCCATCAAGATTAACACGTCGAAGCAAGGAAAGGTAAAATATTGTCTACTTATCTTTGACATGAGTAAGTTTCCGAGGGATGAGATGGCAGATTTTTCTGCTCATTTTAGTGAGGGTAGAGCAGAAGAAAGCTTGCCAGTTGATGAAGATCTGGTAGCTTTGGTGACTACTGGGATGAAGATCTAGCCTTTAGATAGAAATCTTTGTATTACGAACAACAATAATGGTTCCTTTAAAGTAAGGGGGAGAGGGACCCCAATGGGAGGGCAGGGAAAAGGAAAGAAGGGTAGGATAATATTTACGGACTGTGGCCCTGCTTGTACCTGTTAAAGGCATTGGCCTGCAAATTCTGTAAGGCAATGGGATCATTGAAAATAAGGAGCTGACAAACTCCGAGCAAAGAAAGCAGCTTGAAGTTGCAAGGATGGTGACTGTTATAAAATTTGAACTTCCTGTAGCTTTATTACTTTTAAGAATAAGAAGTCTCTCTTTGACTTTTGCCATCCATTCAAATTGAGAGAATTATATAATTAATAGTATTTGGGTTGTTTACTGCAGAGTGATAATGCAATTCTGAAAATTTTGTTAGCTACCTAAATCTAAGGGAAATTTTTCTTAATGAGTTATTCTGCAGATATGCCTCCAGGAGAGTGTGTGCTGGATGAAAGTAGCAATTTTGGGGTAAGAGGGTTGAGAGAGTTAGCAGAAGAACCAAGTTGGCAAAAGCAATGATAAAACCAACTCATATGTTACAGAAAATATATTCTTCATTGATAATGTGTCTATTATGTGACTTTTTTCTTAAATCTTCAGTAATGTTATTGCAAAGAGGAAGACCTAACTTTGTAAACATGAGAGCTTTTTTTTTTTTTGTAAGGGTTATGAGGAGGAAAAAAATTACCTTACCTTTGTCTTATCCTGTATGCCCTTTTTTTTCCCCACTCCCCCCACCCCCTCCTTTAACCTTAGGCTGCTGCCACTTTTGTGATGTTTCCTGTTCAGATTATAACGACCGTAGATTCACGGGTAGTCCAGCTTGACTACTTGGATGGAAGACTGCTCATATCTTCACTTACACGTACCTATTTGTGTGATACTGAGAGGCAAGCAATATTTTCTGTGTTAAAATAGTGAGCTCTATAGAATCATAAAGCATAGCTGCAATTGGAAGGGGCTTAGAAAGATCACTAGTGCTATTTTTCTGCTCAAATTAGCATCATCTAGAGCAAATTGCTCAAAACTTTGTCCAGTTAGGTTCCGATGATGTCGAAGTGTGGAAACTTCACAGCCTCTCTTGGCATCCTCTTCTAACATTTGACCATGCTCATAGCATTAAAAATAAGCAAACAAAACCCTTATATTTAAAGGGAATTTCCCATATTTCTGTTTGTGCCCACTTCCCCTTGTGTCTTCACCACTGAGGAGAGCCTATTTCTTACTTTCACTTGTTCCCATTGTGTATTTATACACAGTGATGAGATCCTCTCAAGACTGAACAGTCTTGGCTCTTGCCTCTGTTGCCCTGTGTGTGGGAAGCACCAGTCCCAAAATCTTCTTTGTGTCCCTTTGCTGGTCTCACTCTGGTGCCTTCATACCTGCTTCTTTCTGTTTTATCTCTGCTGATGATCTTCTTGAAGAAGGTCCTTACTGTTCATGTCCCTGGTCAGATTCAGCTGAATTGTAAATATTGTTTCACCCTGTTCACCCTATCTTTTATAATAATCATTAGAGAATTGTAAACCACCTTTCCATCTGCCCCCACAAAAAAAATCAAAAAGAGTTCAGCATTAGCATTTAGCATTTTGATTCATCAAGGAGAACATTAAATAGATATATTTATTTAGACAGCATTAATTAAATATCTTGCCTTTCAGAGAGAAGTTCTGGAAAATTGGTAACAAAGAAAGAGATGGAGAATTTGGAGCCTGTTTCTTCCCAGTTGGAAAGAACAATGGGAATCAGCAGCCATTAATATATTGTGCCCGGCCTGGCTCAAGGATGTGGGAGGTGAACTTTGAAGGGGAAGTGCAGAGCACCCATCAGTTCAAGCAGCTGCTGTCATCACCACCTGTCCCTGTTATTACTCTCGGGTACTAGTGAGAATTTTATCAGTGATAAGTTGGCTTGTGACTTCTAGTCTGAGACAAACTACATGAATACTGAGAAGTTGAAATGAACTCTTAGTGCAATCAAACTTAGTCCTAGTTGTAATCTTAATGTTTCCTACTTTAGTAATTGAAGCCGATATTTGAGTTATCAAAAACAAGATCTTGGTTCTGTATGTGTATCTATTGCAATGAGTGTGTCTTTAAGACTATACACTTTTCAGCAAGCCTTGTGTTTATAGATTTAGGAATGCAACACTATTTTTAACACTATTAATGCAGTTTTCCTTGTAACCAATAATAATTTCACTTGTTGCTTTGTAGGCTGGATCCGCATTACACTGGTGCCAGTTCTTCTCCACAATCTTTAGCATTTCCCAAGCTCCTATACTTGACGTAAGTATCTGTCAGCAGGTGTCCGGTTGACTAAGTAGACTTAAAAAAAAAAAAAAAATATATATATAGCCTTCTAACTTTTCTTATCAACTTAATTATTTTTGTTTGTTTTTGTTTGTTTGTTTGTTTTTTGCATAAGACTTCCCAAGAACAGCCTGATTGCTCCTTTGCTATGCTTAACATCTGCAGGGCTGACATGACATTGGCTTACAGTGACTGTCTGTGGTTGGTGCAATGAGACTTTGAATACTTATTTGTTCTGCTTACAGTGAGCACTATGTAATGACCTGGACAGAGAGAGGCATTTATATCTTTGTTCCCCAGAGCGTTCAAGTCTTACTCTGGAGTGAAGTGAAAGGTAAGCTTGAAAGCTCTTGGTTTTGAACTGTTGTCTGTTGCTTCTGAAGTCCTCACCTACCATGGAGCATTTGCAAGCTCTATTTCCACCACTGGATTGCAGAACACTTTTTCAGAAAAGTCATTTTCCTTAGGTGTAATTTTTTGAGTACTAAGAAACCAACCACTCTCCCACCACCAAGCCCTTCTTCATACCTCTAAAAGCATCTATAAAGTACTTGAGGAACAAAACATAGTGATAGCGAATCTTAAAATTATTAACTGCAGTAGGAGAATAACCCAGTTTGCAGTATCCTTTCCTCACTTCTGTTTGCTTAGGTTTACTCTCAGGTGTCCTCTGAAGGCTAATCTGGCTGCTGAAAGCTTAAAAACTTTAACTCCAGTCTAAAATAAATTAGGGAAGATACTTGAGGGAGTTGGAACATAAGTGAAGCCTCATAAGTAGTTCTGCATATGTAGTTATTACTGTAGTCTTACAGGGTTGTATTCTATCAAACCCTCCTTTCTCCTTTTTTTTTTTTTTTTTTTTTTTTGATATTAATTTTCTGGAGCCTTTGTTATGGAGTACTTGCGTACAATACGACTGTTTTAGTTGCAAACTGTTTGAAAGGTCAGTGTATTTTCTTTCCTCTTCAAAGGAAAAATAAACCTTCAGTAACTTAAGTGTTTTTTGCTAGTTTGTTTTTTAGAATATTTTCTAGAAATTCAAGTCTATAGCTTTTAGTGTTTTAATTATACTTCATAGTTTAGATGCTAGCTGAGTGGTGGTTGATATTTGTTCTTCATATTGTGGTTATACTACGAAGTATTAGGTTTTTTTACACTCATTTGGAGTAAGATGTGAAACGTTTTCATTTATCTTTAGGAGCAGAAAGGAGTTCTGATTAGTGATTTCCATTCTTATTCACTTTTGTGCATCTCATTTTGCAGATATTCAGGATATTGCAGTTTGCAAAAACGAACTGTTCTGTCTGCGTACGAATGGCAAAGTCATACACCTCTCCCTTCTGTTGGTCGACCGTTGCGTAGAGCGTCTGATGAGAAGAGGGTTCTGGACTCTTGCTGCCAGAGTCTGTTGTCTTTTCCAGAATTCCATCATTTCTTGCAGAGTAAGTATATATCCTCCCCATAACTGTGTAATGCAACTTTAGTTTCTGCTTTTCTTCCTGCAAGAAGCTCCGTGGATTTCTCAAGTTTGTGTTTTTGGACTTCTTTAAAAATAAGTTAGGCATTACACACTTTGTGCCACTTAGCCTCCATGTATGGTGTCTTTAAAAGCAGCCTTTTGCTGCTTTTGACCCTGTGCGTTAGAATAACAGGGCTTCTATTTCACTCTCTATTTTTAGGCAAGAAAAAACTTGCCTCTAGACAAGCTGGAGCAGTTGAAGTCTCAGCTGGATATCTCAACACAGCAGGATCTTGTTGCCCAACTGGAAGAGCTGATTTCCAAGTTAGAACCCCCAGATTCTGCATGCAGCAGTAGGAGGAGCAGCATTTCATCTCATGTAAGTGCACTGATAGTGCCAATGATTCTTCCCTCTATTTCTTGTCTTTAGGGTTAAAAGTCTTGTTCCTTGCTTGGTAGATGAAGTTTCCTATTCGTTGTGTTTATTATAGCTGATACTACTTGCTAACATGAATAGAAAGGTATGAAATACTAGTACTTAGATTCTTTAGGCTTTTGTATCTCTGCTTTTATTCTATGTTATTTTGTGGCTAAAGGTTGAGATGTGGACGCAGATAGGCGCAAAGGCGACTTTCTCTAGAACTGAATTCCCTTTCCTAGTATGCTTCAGTGAAGGCAGATGCCCTCATGTTCACAACTACCTTAACTCTACTTAAAATATTGCCTCATCTGATGAAGCTTAAGCAGAAGATGGAGAAAACGATCAAAGCAAATTTCTGTCATTCTTTTGGTTGGTGTTGGTTTGGCTCCATGGATCCTTAGTATCCAGGTGCAAAGGGAGGAAGTGACTAACTGTATATATGGTTAGATGCACAAGTAAAGCAGAGATGTTTTGTCTCATGGTCTTGGACAAAGTGTAATGGTTGTTTCGTAGACTACTTGAAAGCAGTTGCAGCGTATGTATCACGGGGCTGCAGACTTAGCAGCAGATGTGTACTTGTGCTTTTTGGGTATATCAAATATATATTATTTAGTATATAATATATGTACACCAAATGATATATATAAACATATTATATATAAATTATATAAATTTATATATATATATAAAAATTGAGTATATCAAAAATGTGTTCAACCTCTTCAGGTGGTAAGTTATGAACTACCTAGATGCTGTTTGTGCAAGAATGGTGGTCTCACTTCTTCTGTGGGGCTTAACAAAACACACCTTGAAAGATATCTGACTATTTTTTCCTTATTTGACAGGAAAGCTTCAGTGTCTTGGACTCTGGAATATATCGTGTTATTAGTCGAAGAGGCAGTCAGTCAGATGAAGATTCGTGTTCTCTCCACAGTCAAACATTTTCAGAAGATGAAAGACTTAAGGAATTTCCTGTGCACCAGGAAGATGAGCAAGTGGAGCCTGGTAATTGCTCTTAATGGAAACTTATTTTTCAGATACAGAGTCTTTTGCTCTACAAAAACTTTATCATATTACTTTCTGCTTTCATTTTCTACTCTTAAATTTACCCACAATTAAGTTTTCTAATCAGATCGGTGGGATGAAGACATCTCGCCTTCCACCGACTTCTGTGGTTTGTAACAGTGATATTAGAAACATTACAGTGAAATACTGTCTTCGTACAAAGTCAAGTGTTAAAACACAAAAACAAATAACTCCTATCCCATTCCTTGGTTGGGGGGAAGTGGTCTAGAATGCCTTTTTTTTTTTTTTTTTTTTTCCCGAGCTATAATTTCATGCAATTAGATTTTCCCCATTGTGTAATTCAGCATTAATGCTGAACGTATCCTGGCTAACTACAGCAATGTTAATATACCTCAAATAAGATTTGCTTGTGGTCAGGACTCTACCAGGAACTTCAGTCTCAGGAAATAATTTGTTAATGTGGCCTCTGGCTTTATATTACTTCACGGAAAATGGTAGATCTAGGGTAAGGGTTTTTAACTTTCTTGCAGGATTTTGTTTGTGGAGGGGATCATCTCTTAAACGTGGATACATTAGCATAGGGATTGATAATGGCTGGTAGCTAACGCTTGGGCCATTCAGTGAGCTGCTGTTTTTTTCTCTCCTCTTCCCTCCAGAATATCTGTCTCTGGATAAAAGTTAGAGAAGAACATAGTAGGTCTTGTTATCTGCTCTGCTGTGTTAGTGGGGGATGCAGAAACTTGGAGTCATGAGGAACAGGCTTAATTGGAGGTATTAGAAAGTTTGCCCTTGAGCTTTTGCAAAGAGTATGTGCCATCTGAGGAAGGAGATAATTTGGTTGCTTTGCTAGGGAAACTGTAGTAGAAGAGTGTAAGAATTCATATTTACTTTCTTCAGTAGTGCTGACCTGCTTACAAAAGCAAATGCTCTTTGTAGCCCATTCCTTTGCACATACCTCTTCCTGCTCACTTGTTATTTTTATACTGATGCCCATAATGCATCACTTCAAATATTAGAATCTCTTAAATGCAGAATCAATTCCTTAATGTTGAGATTTTAAACCTTTCTATTTCACTCCAGTTATAGATTGGCTGATGGTTTCACAGTAGAAAAGCTTTAGATTCTTTTTTGTGCATAAGTACTTCATGTGGTATTTAGGATAAATAATATACTTGATGTATGACTTCTTTCTTCTTCTCTGAACTGGAACTGGCTTCCTTGTTCCTTTTTACGTAAGTTGTCATAAGTTCTTAGTTCTTAGATCTATGTGACAAACAAAAGCAGCCTTGTTTATCAGAGTTTTAAAATCGATTATGACCTTAAGGCACTGTCTCTGTAAAGAAGTTGTGATTTGTTAATAGGATTTGACTGATGCAAAATTGATCTTTAATTACAAATATCAGTTTGTATTACAAATGCAGATACAGTGTCTCTGTGCGGTTGTACTGGCAAGTGATTACTCAAAACATGGTAAAACGTGGTAAATACTTGCCTTGCACCTTCTCAAGCTAATACACGAAAATACCCCTTGCAGGCTATTCAGCAAATTATTAATGACTTGTGTTTTGTTTCTGTGTTTCATTTTTGACAAACCGCTGTTTCATGATTCTTTATTTCACTTCCATTTGTTAGACCACGTATCTCATGCGTCTGTGGCGGTTGAGGCTGATCGGAACGAGACATTTCTCCCATTCAGTATCCCTTTGTCATTTCGTTCCCCTTCTCCTCTCGTCTCTCTCCAGGCTGTCAAGGAAAGGTAAAACTTGCAGGAGATTCATTCATCCATTACACCCTGCCACTTTTTCCTCCTGTGAAATTGTAGCATTGTCTGGTTTAGTCTGCACTCTGTTCTGCAAGAATGTAACATCTGAAATAAAACACAGAATGTCCAGCCCAGAGTGTTTGACTTTTTTTAAAGTTTTCCTCTTAACTCCCAAGAAGATGTGAAGAATTGTCTTAAACTTTGATGGAGCAAAGATTTCAGCCTTGATTTTTGAATATCTACTAAGAATTTTGACTGTACTCTGTAAACTAGGGTTGTGGTTTGTACTTGCACCAAAATTATTAAATGTAGTTTTGGGATTTAGCTCTTTAATGGAAATAGTAGAAGGAATGCAAGGAGAAATTCTGTACTGCTTGCAGGCAAACATTAAAACTTCGAAAAGGTACTAGATACTGCCAAAACATGCTTCCAAAGTGTACTGTGCTGTCTACCTTCTACCCTGCCTTCTTAGTGAATCTAATCTGTTCCCTAAATGTTTATGGAATAATGGTAGCTCATACTTGGTGTGAGTGAATATGAGAGTGTCTGTTTCATGAAATATTAGAACTGTCTTTTTATAACTCAAAGAGGGACAAATATAAAGCATATACTAAAGTATACATGTTAGATTTGGGGGAAAAAAAAGTATATTTTAAGTAATACACATTGTGGGTCATACTTCGATAGGCAAATGATACTTACAACCTAAAAGAAAAAATTGTAGCTGATGTTGATAGTGTGAAGATCTCAGAATATGTTTTAGAAGTTCTTGCCCTGTTTTGAATTCTTCTCCCCAAGCAGTACTTATTTTTTAATAGAAACATTTATTGCTAGTAATGAATTCTAAATTTTCAAGTGCCTGCTATGTTCTGAGTTTCTATTTGTGATTAAAGTACTGTCATGCGTTACTACTGACTTTTTCAAGTTTCCTTTTAAATCTGTCTCCACATTAAGGTCCAGTTCTTGTATTGTATTTGGGACCTTTCCCCTCTTCTCCAGCAACCTTCAACTTTTACTATACCTTAATATAATGAACAATGACAGGTGCTCTGATGAAAGAATCAGAGGACTGGCTTTCTGGTGTTTGATGC
Source organism: Eudromia elegans (assembly GCA_003342815.1). Classification (NCBI taxonomy): domain Eukaryota; kingdom Metazoa; phylum Chordata; class Aves; order Tinamiformes; family Tinamidae; genus Eudromia; species Eudromia elegans. Next base: position 2,002,579 of record PTEX01000043.1, read on the forward strand.
TCTGAAATTAGTTCTGAACTAGAACTAGAAAGTGGATTTTTTTTCTTTAAATCTTGAAGTACTAGTTCTCTTCTTGGTGTCTAAAAGAGTTGATTTTTGGTATGTGCGCTATTTGGCCTTTGTCATGATTAAAGTATAGTAAGGAATGGATATGGATTAGATAAAAAGCTTTCTTCTGTAAGCTTTGTAGTTGGTAAACACTGTACATCTTTTTTAAAAAAGAAAAAAAAAAGCAAGCTTTTAATCTGAAGTATCAATGTGGAGTACTGCAACACAGTTTCTTAGCACCAAGAAGGCTGTAACTCTCTAGTAGTACTTATTGCTTATAAGCTCTAAAATGCAGGTAGCCAATTGTCGTTTACTTTTATATAAGTGCAGATTAAAAAAAAAAAAGAAATCTGAATGCTGATGTTGGCATGTGATCCTGTTTCTGAAGCAGCAGAAAATGTCTGTTTAAATACTTGGTGATCCTCTGTGCTTAAAGAATAGACTATGTCCAAAGCACAGGTTTTGAGCTTTTTACTTACTGATTTTTGTTCTGTTAGTCATTACTGAAGTGATTGTTTTGCAAGAGTCCTTCAGCTTATAAAGATATTTCTTTTGTAGTGATAATTGATACAGAAAGAAAGCACTTGATTCTTTCATTTGTTAATGTGGTACAATTTCAAATGTTTTAACTTGACTCCTAGCGTGTCCAGCTTTGTACGCAAAACTACTGAAAAGATTGGCAGTCTTCACATGAGCTCTGATACTAGAGGAAGACAAGAGGCAAAAGTTGATGAGCAACTGCAGGAGGTGACTGTTAATGCAGAAGCATTTCCTCAGGAAGAGAAAGAGTGAGTATAGAGTCATATTGTCTTAACAGTGGTATTTGCTGGATATTCTGGGGAAAACAATCTTTAAAAATAAAACCAAAGAGAAAAAAAACCCACTATACCTTTTTGAGTGGACTCAAGAATTGAATGAGGCTTTTGCAAAGTTTTCTTAAAGTATGTAAAGTCCCTGAAGAGTTGTTTTTCGTATCTAGTTCATTCCTAATTTTTGCTGCTGCCTTAGAAATGGTAACCTTATTTTTTTTAATAATTCTATTAATGTTGCTTCTTTATAATTTGGATGAAAAGCCTCACTTAAATTATGAGATTAAATACAAAAGTTACTTAAGATGAGACTGAAATCGGAATGTTCTACTCCAGATCAGAACCACAGAGCTGTCCACTTCCTGAAGAGGACCACCTAAGTGATCTCAAGGCTGCAACAGCAGAAGCTATGTAAGTGAGCAGACTTACTTATGCTAAGACATATGGCACTTTCATAGAAAAATAATAAATTTTGTTTTTATTAATCACATATGAGTAATGCTGTAAATACCTATTAACATAATGTATTATGTTAACTCTATGGTGGTGATTTAGTGCATTTTTTTCCACATTAAAACTAAGCAGAACTCGCTCTAAGCTTATAGAGGACTAAAAGATAACACTGGAGCAGTTCTTTGTTAACTACAAGCATACTTGGAACAAGAACAAATTAAACTCAGTTCTGTGATAATGTCTGGGGAAATCAGAAAGTCAAAAATATAGTAACATCATATGTAAAGAGCATACGTGGTCTAAATTGTCTGTGAAGTACTCACAACAGTCAGGTTAAACGTTATGTTTTGAGTTATGCAGGACATGCATATTATTTGTGGCTTCTTAAAACTGTCCAACAACTCAACACGCTTCTCTCATGGTACAGAGCCAAACTCCAGGATCCACTGGTTCTGTTAGAACCACAGTGTATGAGAAGGGTTTTAGAGGAGTGGCTTTTTCATCTGGAAGAGAAGCTTGGCAGCAAAGAGTGTTCTGCTTGGTCTGTTAAGGAAAGCCAGACCATGTGCGCTGAGGAACAGCGGGAGGTTTTGGAGGAAAACCCACAGCTGGATCCAAGTGGTGAAGACAGCATAGACAAGGAGCAAAGTAGTTTCTTGGAAGCCTGCCCTGTAAAGGGAAGTACTGCTGATGTCTGTGTAGGCCAAGCTGCACGTGAGCAGAGTGCTAATTCGGTGGGAACTTTGGGCTATTTTCGAGTGTCTCCTCCGTGTGAAATAGAACTGGACATTCAGAGAGACCTCACTGAGTTGGCAACGCTGTGCTTCGAGCTACGTGTGTTCCACTGTGGAAATGGTAGTGCTCAGGAAAGTCCTGATCCCACAGCAGCAGCTTCATGGACCTCAGCTTGTAGGTTCCTGCAAAGCTACTTCTTTCTCCTGGATTTGAAAAGACTAAAGCAGTGTATTATAAAGAGCTATGCAGACAGCCCTGGTGTGTGGGAAACATACATGGCAGGATTAAAAGGTAACTATTTAGACTTTATTATGAGTAAAACTAGTAAGTTAGTAAAAACAAGATTTTTATTTGGAGAGGAACCAGAGAAAAAAAAGCTTGAAAATGCACATTGGTTTGTGTGGCAAGTTTTCCTTCAGATGTAAGAAAGTAAGGTAGCTGGATGCAAGCAAGTTGGTTGATGTGGCTTTAGGTCCTTTCTGGAGGGTTATTTCTGAGATTTTTGCTTTGATTTTATTTTTACCCAGACTTTTTAAAAAGTTTTTTTTTTCCTTTTCTTTTTTCCTCTTTTTTATAAAGAACTACTGGTTCCCCAGAGAAAGCCACCTACCCCAAACTTTGCTCCTGATTTAGTAGTTTTGCAGGAACTAATTCTGAACCTTTTACTTGGTGGATAGTTTGTTACTTGAGCACTGTAGTGACTACAGAAAGATGCATGTGTTTTCAAAGAAGAGCCTTGAAACATCTTTTTTAAAATCTGTGTATAGTAACAAGTAAAGTATGAAAGCTAAGTGAAGGACTTCAGCCTTTGCACTGGGATAGGAGGGCTTGACTTGGAGAAGCATGATTCATGCAGTATGAAACTAAATGGGGAGGTGCCTCTGAACACAAATAGCCTGTGATCACTTCAGGCTTCCTTTTCCATAGAAATCCTTTCTGTTCTTCTTGCTGTTGCTTTAGCCTTATTGAAGCAAAGCTTCCTGGCTATCCTGGAAAACGACTTCAGCTGTTCTCCACGTTCAGCTGCTTTGTGTTTTCTTTTAAGGTTGTAATGATCCTCAGTATTAAACCTCTCCTGGCAGAGTAGCTAAATAAGAGTCTTGTTTTGGTGGCTGGTACCTGATATTTGAGGATGTGGCAAGTCCTGTGTTGTGCAGTTGACCATCCTAGTGCACATGAGGAACTGCTTCCTCCTGAAGCCTGAAGACAAGGAAAATATTATTCTGTGTCTTAACTATATAGCTTTATTTGTGACTTAGAAGCACAGCTTAGTAATGTTGACTTATATGAAATGGTAAAATGGCCAACTATTTCTGTTCACATGTTATCATTGTTAACCAAGGAAAAAATTCTGTGAAAGTATTGAGAACTTACTCTCCATGTGCTTAGCAGCACTGTGTGTGTATAAGCCAAAAATGTCTTGGCTTTATTTTGTAACGTGTATATCAATTTGTTACAGAATTAACATGTCGCAGTCCAGTGGTCTTGGCAATGGAAAAAGAAGATATGTTGAAAATACTGCGACAGTTGCATGATTTGGGGCCTTGGGATGATAGCCCTCTGTTACTGGGACATGCACAAAGGTGTATAGCCAACTCCTTATAGTTTTTCTTACTTAGTTACTCGACTTTTTTAACTCTCGGTAACTGTGTATTGTTAACTTGATATGAGGAATGGGTTTTTGAGAGCTTGTTACTCAACACTTCATTAAGCTAATTGTATGTCCACTCGGGCAATTTTAAGAGCTCATCTTTCAGTAGTATCTTGAGAGAGATGGATTTTGAAATAGTTATTCTGTCTTGGTAAATGGTTATCTTGCTGTTTGACACTGAGAATAGTCTATATCCTTTCTCTTTAGGCTTTATGAAAAGTTTGGGGAAATAGCTCTTCGCCCTTTGATCAAGTTCCACCCTGCTATTTTGCCTTCAGATATCAGGCAACTTTGCCGGAATGACCCATCTCACTTTTTGGCATATTTAGATAGTCTTGTGAAATCAAAGCCAGAGGAGGAAAGGTAAAGTGAATGTATAACCTTTTTCTTCTGTGTGTGGACCGTGTATAATGCAGCTATTCACATTTGCTCTTCCTCTATCTCTGTGGCATTCCTTAGCTTTGGGTTCTATCTCCTTCTAGCTGGTGTCTCGGCCTGGGTTATTTATGACATTAGTTCCTCTTTTTAAGATGATTTTTCTGTATGCTACTTAAATGGAACTGACTGTTTGTCTCCCTGGGCCTGCAACGCAGTATTAAGATTAAATAATATTAAAAACAAACAGTCAATCTGACCATTTCCTGCTGTTCTCATCAGTCTCTGAAAACATAACTCGCTCTAGGCTGTCCTACATGTGGAGAATTGCTTTTGTTTTTCCAGGTATTGAATCATAGTGGTTAAGCTACATTGATGCTCTGGCGTTGTGTGTGTGTGCACATGTGATTGTTACTGTTCCATATTCAGTACACTTAAAACTAATAGTTTTTCTATGTGCTTTATTGCCTAGGTCGTATCTCCTTGGGTCTCTTCTGCAGCCTGAGTCGCTGCGCCTAGATTGGCTGCGCTTGGCTGTTTCTCGTGATGCCCCACAAAGAGCAAGCACTGTGGATGCAGAAGGGAATCCCAGGTAAAGTAGGGCTCACCTGAGTTGCCTAGTGAAGCAAAAACCTTTGGCTTATCTGTAGGCTTTTGTTTGGGTTTTTTATAACAGTTTGAAAACTACCGAATCATCGGGGCATTTCTTGTATTCCAGAGTTCAACGAAAGCAGATGGAGGATTAAGTAGCTTCTTTGTTTGAAATCTCTTTCACAAAGGCTTCTCTACCAAGACTGCATACGCAATTTCATTCCTTGTCTCTTTCCTATTTAATATAACTGACTTGTAGAGGGAGTATTAAATTTATGAAGAAAATTCTTAGCGCTTGAAAACTGAATTTCTCTTCTTTCAGGCCACGATCACATTTATTTACCTGGGGCTACAGTCAGCTAATTCTGCTTTTGATTAAACTTCCAGCTGACTTTGTAACTAAGGAGAAGATGGTCGACATCTGTAAATCACATGGGTAAGACAAGCTCAGTTATTTTTGATACTTGATTGCAATTCTGAGGCACACAAACGAATGAAAAACCCAAATGAAAACCATCCATCTACTCCTTACTTGAGTTGGTTTCTTTGAATTTTCACAATGGGAGATAGTTTTAAATTCTAAGTCTATTTAAATGCGTGAGTATCTCCCTGTTCTTTTTGGCTTGGGGTATTCCCTGTGTCCCTGTGCTGCAGAGTAGTGTTGTTCCTCATATTCAAGATTTTTATTGCTTCTGTCTTCTATGTATATAAGAAAAACACTTAATTACTGTTGGCTTTAGTTTAGATGAGTATTTGATACCTGGAAATCTTTACTATCTTATTTAAGATTCTGGCCTGGATATCTTTTTCTCTGTCTGGAGCTGGATAGAAGAATAGAAGCCTTTACTAATATTGCTCATTTGGATGATTTGAGCCTGTTGAATGGAGAAGACGGTTAGTGCATCTTAAGCTGTGTAAACATACCTCTAACACAGAAACTTCCCTTGTTATATACTGATGACGTTTGTCCCAAGTTGAATGACATATAAGAAACAAAAATGCCTGCTTTGCTTGACGCTCAGCTGAGAGTGTAGGACAGCATATTTGAAACCTGTAAATAGGTGCGGTATTTTGCTACCTGATATCAGCCTTGATAGAAAATATGCAAAGAAGTTGGAGCTCTCAGGCAGAAGTGAAAGGCAAACCTGGACTTGCACAGGGAGGAGTGAGGAGCTAGCAGAGGGCCCAGTTCAGACACCTTTTCTATCCCCATGCGGTGAATGAGTGAAGCATTGCATGTTATGTGGCAGAAGAAAATTCCCAGTAGCCTTTAGATAAAGAAAATGATTCTTTAGCTTTTGCGTCAGTTCAGTGTTTTAGAATTTGGATTATTATAAAACGTTTGAATATTTCAGTGCTGGATCTTTACACTGAGTCAGTCAAGGCAGCGTGCTTTGCTTGTATGTAATGTGCTTGTTGCTGACATCTGAGGTTTTCTTAAACCTTCAAAGAGAAAAAACAGATTTCTAGGTTCGTTTTTAAGGGTAGATATATTGAAAAGAGTATGTTTGGAAGAATCTGGTTTGCAAGTGACCTTGCTAATGGTCTCATTTTGAATGTAGGGTTGATCCCAGAGACCACAGAAGAATGGAAGTTCCTTCTGCACCTTGCAGCAAATCACAGCGCTGCTTTGCACCAACACGATGTGCATAACGGGGATGCTGTCGGCAATGGCAGCCCTGGCTGGGCAAACTGCATCACCGTGGAAAATGTCTCTCTCCTCCTAGCCAAGGCTGTCGGCCTGAATCGTGCCTTGCCCCTGCTGCAGGAGTGCGGCTTCTCCCTAGAACAGTCTGAGAGGTTTAGCAGGGTCTGGGAGATGCTGAGAATTGCAGAGAAAAGGCAAAGGTAAGATGATATGTCCCTAGATCTGTCTAGGCACACTGCACTTGGGGCCTCCCACTTGCTTCAGGTTTTCCTATCAGTTAACAGAAAATGAAATGCATCACATCTTGTATCCGGAACTGGAAATTCAGTTGAGAGCTTTTCTTGTATGAAGCAGCTGTGTGTATGCAGTGTACGCTCTGTAAAAATTGAAAATGAGGGAAACGGGAAATAATGCATTAAAGATGGTTCCTCTTGGAAAAAATGTTCATTGTTGACTTATATCTGTTCAAAAATGAAGAAATTAAGAGAGACAACATTGCTCTCCTATAGGAATTATCTATGGATGAGTGGATATGTTGAATGGATAAGTTCAAAATGTAAAGCCTGCTCTGCTGCTGTACACTTATGTCAGAGCCCCTATTCTAATTCTGAAAAGAAAGGCATGGAAACAGATGATACGGTGTTCTGAAAGGACTGATGGCAATTTAAAGGCTTTCTGTCACGTCAAGCCCAGGCCCTGGGAGAGTCTGTGTGTGTGGACTGTGTGAAGGACATGCCTGATTGCTCAGTCGTTCATGTGCATTCAGCTCTGACCTGTTCATCCCCGAGAGACCATGTGTGGTCATGTCACGATGTTATCTCTGAAATAGTATCATCCTTTGGATAAGCTTTGATTTAGTGAACAAAACAGTCTTTAAGTGTTTTTCTTTTTTCTTTGCTTTTATTGCAGAGCTCTGATCCATTCCATGTTGGAAAGATGTGACCGGTTCTTGTGGTCTCAGCAAGCATAGAAAACAATTCTGGAAACTTTGGGAACATTTTTTACTGTAACTATTGTACATTAAAGTGCCTCTTAAGCTTCATAGTCACTTAAAGAAATTATAATTCCACTGCTAATAATTCCACTGTCTTCAGTCTCTGTCTGGGAGGTGTTTTACCAGAAAATCCTGACAGCATTTTCTTTTGCAGGTGAATTTTGAACTCTAAAGCTTGAAATAAAACAATACAGTTTGTATCCTGACGTTATGCCTAATGACTTGAGATGAAAAAATCTGGGTTTTTCTTTTTCTCTGAGTCGGCATGATTTAAGTGTTAAAATAGAGTCCCTGAGCATTAAATTATTGTGTAATAAAATTGAGTCTTGGTGTATTGCAAAGATGAGCAGCTGTTCTTGGGAAATAGCAAAGCACAGATCTGTTTCACTTCCTTGACAATGACATTCACTTTATTAAGGAGCTGTAGGAACACTTGTGATGGGATCTTTTTTCCCTTGAAGTGTGTGAACTATTCTTGAAAGTTCAAAAAGGCATTAGAAGAGCAAGTCTTAAAATGGGGAGGAGTGTTTTTGAGGAAATGCAGTAATGGATAAAAACAAAGATTAATAGAGGATTTTAATTGAATTAAATGCTAAACTATATGAGTATGGTATTCCTAAATTGCTAATATCTTTTGAGGAAATATGACTCCAGACTTGGGCTGTTTCAACAGGACATGAGGACAGGGGTCTTCCCAGTGAATTTTGACCTTTTTGGGGAGCAAGAGGACCCTGTGCCTAAAGCTTCCTCAAAGTTGGCCTTGGAGAGGTGACACAGCTGCTGTCAGCCCCTTGGTGTAGCCCCTGCTGCTCTAGACTGACATGTGCTGAATCAGTGTGTGCTCAGCTCCTGTTGTGCCAGCTGACCCATGGGGATGGGGGTCCTGAGGGAGTGGACACGAATAGAGTCTGGAAAGACTGTAAGTAGAGGCTCTTGCAAATGCCCCATGTCTGAAGCAAGTCATTATTTTTCTGCTAGAGCCATTACCAGCGCATACTGGGATAGCAATCCTGTTTAGGATAAGCATCTCTAAATGCAGGAGAGACCAAGTTTACAGCCCTTCTGCAAGCCTATTTATAAGCCTCTGAGGGGTATGGTGTTGATAAATATTGCATGACAAAATTCCCTGAAGTCAATTGTTGTTTGGGTCAACTTAGATAAGGCAGTGTTATTTCCCAGAATAACTGCATGTATCATTGTGTTTGAGATGGTAATTCAACTCGTCCTATTTCTCAATCAGGCTTACTGTTTTGGATTGCAAAATAACTAGATTGCGGAATGGAGGTTGCAGTGTGTAGGTGCTTACAACGGATTTCCAGTGGCTTGGAAAATCCTGACTGCTTTGGGGTTTCCTGGTAGTTTTTACCTTAGCTATGTCAGAATGTGCACACTTGCAAGCAAATCTCTGAGGGACCCTGGTTGTGCTATGTTCATAATGCCTGTTTTGGTGCTGGATCAGAAAGAACCATGACAGTGCAACCCTTCTCCGTGCTCATGGCTGTGCTACTCGCACAGAATTTGTGGAGCACGTTCAGGACACAAGACTTGAAACATTCTCTGTGGTCCGAAAACGCTGGAGCTCTTGAGGGAAGTGCTTCTTCAGTTGCTTTTCTAGGCAGGGCTAGGTTCTCTTATGAGACACAAGTTACTGAGACTCTTCCCCAACCAAATGGAGACATTTTTGAATCCTGAGATGTGTGTATATGTATATATGTGTATGTTTTATTAGGACTAAAGAGGTGTAGTCACTTGCAATGAACAGAAGGAATGTGATATGTGCCTTAAAGGCATGAGTGGCCACCAAGCTGTGAACAGTGCAGCAAAGCACTCCTGACCTTGGAATAACAGAGTTGTGACCAGCTGAGCACGAGGTTCATGGATGGTGGGGGCCAAAACTACCTGGCCTGCTGCTTTTTGTAAAATTGCCTTTTTCAATGGACCGCAACTCACATTATACTTCTCTCTTTTTTTTTATTTATCTAGTGTGCTAGATAATCTTAGATGTCTTTGCACTACAGGCTGTTGCTAGAAAGTGTCCTTTCCTGCCTGAAACTTGTTTGAAGCTCAGGGATATGCTAGAGATATTTCTTGCTGGCATTTTGTTAGCTCTGATGTTGTTATCATACTTCTTATCTTGTGTTCTGCCCTTAAACTCCATCTGCTAATTGTTAAAGTGATAGTGGTGAACGGGACAGCCACACATACATCTTCTATGGAGGATGTAAAGAATGGATGTTAAATCATGTATGAGACTGCTTATGAGAGAGATGTTATAAGCACTGAACCTAAAGCAAAACTGCAAAGCCTGGAGCCTTCAGTAGGAAGACATTGATCACGCAGGGGAAGCAAGCTCCAAGCACGCTTCTTGGGACACCTCGCAGAGACCTGGCAGCTGATGCGGGAGAGGAGTGGGTATGTTAGCACTGGATTGTCCGAGGAGGGCCTAGTACTTGCTATGCTCAATTTAAAAGCCCTCTGCCATGTGGCTGTCTGGATTTCATCTTGCTTTTTCTATGTCACTGCATCAAAAATATCCTTTATTAAGACACTCTGAGCCCCCCGGGCCAGTGTTGCAGCAGCAGGGCCTACAGTCCCTTGCGAGGAAACAAGGGAAGCGCTCGAGCCCTCTTGCCATGGCCAGAGGACGTGCTCCTCAGCACCAGTGTTGCTCTTAAGCCGACTCTAATGCACCAAGCCCCTTGGGCCTACAGCGTGGCTTTCCAATGTACTTGTTACATGGAGCAAGTAGGCCTGAGAACATCTGTAGCATTACATGCTTCTCTGTTTGCTTAAATTGTGCAACAGTAGTTACAGATTTTGTGTGAGGACAAAGACAGGTTTCCAGTAATGCTTTCTGTGTAGAAATGGGAGTGGGAAATTCCCAGGCTTAGGAATTCATTCCAATTTCCTCTTTTTGATTGCTTATAAATACCCATCCTGCCTCTGAGGAGGACACAAGACAGCTACTCGTGGCCTTGCCTTCTGCAGTGGTGAGTGATTTTATGCATCGGAGAGAAGCGGGGTTTCTATCTGCTGCTCAGGAACAGGACTGGTGCTTTTGCGGGTGGGACTGGTTAGCACCGAGTCGGGAGGAGCTGCAGGGGCTGCTGAAGTGCAGGTTTCTCCTGCCTGTGCGAGAGGAGTCTGGCCTTTGCCTCTGCTCCCATCGAAGGCATCAGACCTCGTGGGGGGAAAGGAGGGCTCTTATTCGGGTAGCAGCAGCTCCTGGAGCACCTGCCCTGCAGTAGCTGTGAGCGTGGTGAGCGTTGTGTCTGGAAGCTCCAGAAGATGTTTCATGTACTGCCTCTTTCTCCGGTTTCCTCGCAGCTCCGGCCAGCCTTGGGACGCGCACCATGAAGCTCAGCGTCTGCCTCCTGTTGCTCTCCATGGCTGTGTGGGCGAGCGCCGACAACCCCTTCTCCAGAGCTGGCAAGTTCATCAAGGATGCCGTGGGAGGTGAGCAGGGCTGTCACCGCAGCCCTTCCCTAGGGAAATCCCTTGGGGGAGCCTGGCCCAGCACTCACCCACGTGCCCCTGGCTGAACTGGGGCTCTGTGAGGGGAGAGCTGCTGGAACCAAGTGTCCCCTCTGCTACGTGCAGGCGCCGGGGACATGCTGAGAGCCTACCAGGACATGCGCGAGGCGAATTACAAGGGCGCGGACAAGTACTTCCATGCCCGTGGGAACTACGATGCCGCCCGGAGAGGCCCCGGTGGGGCTTGGGCTGCCCGAGTGATCAGGTGAAGGGGCAGAGGAGGCTCCAGAGCCACGCGTGGCCCCGTGTTGGGGTTGGCTCCTAGTTCCTAGCGGGGGGGGGGAGGCGGGACTTCACAGGGAGCTCGCTTCCACCATCCCTTTTCCCGTTCCTTCCCAGTGACGCCCGGGAGACCTGGCAGAGCGGCCTGAGCGGCCGCGGTGCCGAGGACACGGCGGCCGACCAGGAGGCCAACCGCTGGGGCCGGAGCGGCGGGGACCCCAACCGCTACCGCCCCGCCGGCCTGCCCTCCCGCTACTAGCGCGGCCACCCCTGTGCGCGACCAATGAAGACGGGGAGGGGACCCCAACCGCTACCGCCCCGCCGGCCTGCCCTCCCGCTACTAGCGCGGCTGCCCCCGTGCGCGACCAATGAAGACGGGGAGGGGACCCCAACCGCCACCGCCCCGCCGGCCTCCCCTCCCGCTACTAGCGCGGCTGCCCCCGTGCGCGACCAATAAAGACGCCGCGTTGCCACCTCGCCCGTGTCCTTGAACGCTTGAAACGCTCGCGGGAGGGCAGGGGAGAGAAGGGGAGGCGCTGCGCGGCGGCCGCCCCGCGCCAGGGGGCGCTGCTCTGCGGCGGCGGGGGTTGGTGGGGGCGGCCGCGCCGCTCCGGCCGCCTCGTTGGCGGCGCGGCCTGGCGGCGGAGCGCCATGGAGCGCAACCCGTCGCCGCCCGGCAGCGAGGCCGAGGAGGAGGAGGAGGGCGACGCGCTGGGCGGCACGCTCTACAGCAAGCACTGGCTCTTCACCATCCTCACCCGCCTCATCGAGGTGCGTGGGGGCGGGAGGGGAGCGGGGCGGCGGCCCCCGTGCGCGCGCGCCCTTCCCAACGGCCGTAACGGCGGCGGAGGTGCTCACAGCCCGCCCCGTGCACGCAGGTCATCAGCCCCGAGCAGGGGGAGCCCGGCGCGGGCGGCGAGCGGACGGAGCTGGACGAGGAGATGGAGAACGACATCTGCAAAGTGTGGGACATGTCCATGGACGAGGTAGGGCGCGCCTAGGACCGAGCCGCCCCGCCGGAACACGGTCACGTCCAGCCCGGGCCGTGGCGCCGAGGGCCGCCGCCAGCCCTGCCCCGCGCGGCCCGGCGGCTGCCCTGAGCCGCTAGGAGGTGCCGCCACAGCTGAGGCTGCCGGTGCCCCAGGAGCGGAGCCTTTACCGGGGGGGGGCGAGGGTGCCCCAGGTGCAGAGCATCTGTCTGCAGGAGCTCGGCCGTAGGGTGGTACCGCTTCTGTCTCTAAAGCGGCCTTCTTCATTCTGGCCATCAGCATCGTGCTGGTAAATGTTGATGTTTCTGAGGGATAAGCTGCTTTTGGGCATTCTTGTAGGTCCCTAATGACAGTTAAATGTAATCCTTTGGATTTGTTTCTAGGCATTTTCAAATATTAAGCAAAGTAAGAGTAAAGCTTTTCTTTTCCTCAGGATTATCCTCTCAAATCAGAGAGATACTCCTTGTTTAGATTTTTTTTGAGTATGGAAGATAGGTTCTTCAGTCTTAAATAGAGAACTAATGTGGTGTGAAAGGTGTGAGGTGAAATGAGTTTTCTGAGATGTTCCTCCTTTGTATGCCCTGAGCAAGTGCTAGTGGTGATCCCTTCCATGCTTTTTATTATTTGCATGGATTAAGTTATGGTCCAAGAAAGTGATATTTCCTGAATTCTGTGTCTGACCTTTAGCGAGCAGAAAGCCAGAGAACCTGGGTATGGTTGGGCTCCCCACATAACATGCCACAGACAATGTTAGTCATAGGGCCTTGCTGAACTTCCCTCACCGACAGCGAGGGTGGTGGCCGAGCATGTTGTTGTTGTTAATGTGGGTGAATACTCAATGTTTTGAAATGAGTTTGACATCTCTTTGATCCAGTCCTGGTTCTGTGAGGAAAAGGCTTGATCTGTGTTCAGGAATCATCAAAGGCAATTTACTTCTGGATTTTGGTTCTTCCACAGGACGTTGCTTTGTTTCTGCAAGAGTTCAATGCCCCCGATATATTCATGGGAGTTTTTGCCAAGTCAAAATGTCCTCGTCTGATTGTAAGTAAAGGTTGTCATAAAACTGTCCTATACGAATACTAAAAGTAGATAGCTCTATACATGCATTTACAGAAGATTTTTCTTCTCCTCCCATGCTTAAACTGTTTTTTGTTATGTTTTGGTTTTTTGTTGTTTTGGTTTTGCTACTGATGGTCTAATCAGTAATTATTTCAGTAACACTAAAGTTAACGTATGCCACTGTTGATAAAGGAAATGTTCCAAACTTAGTAATAAGGTTTACTTTAAAAAAAAAATAGTGATTTGATTTCTCTTTTTTCTTATTGCTTGCCTCATAGTTACTGAATAGAAAGGATTATGAATTTGTTAAATCAGAACTGCAAAAACAATCTTTGTATCAGGAACTGTTAAACACGAGCATTTAAAGCTTTTGTTTCCTTAGTTTTGATATAATTGTTTTGCAGCTTGTTTGTCACAGTTCACTAGTGGTTAGAAATTTGATATAGAGTTCTCAAAAGTGCTTGGTATTGGTATAACTTCTGCTTCCTTTGACGTTACCCGAAGATTTACTTTAGGAGAGGATGAGTTAGAGATGCACCTGTTTTGCAAGTTCAGGACTTTGCCATATGGAAGTACAACAGAAGTCTGGAAACTAGTGCAACTTTTCTGTTACTGCTAGTAGCAGTAACAGCGGTAGCTTAATTCTCTGAAATAGAGGCAGCTGGAGTGTATGGTGAATTTTAGCAGAAATAGCAAAATGGGCGTGGAAACAATGTCCTCGATGGTTCAGGGCTGGTTGCCAGTGTGACTGAAATGGAGAGATTCTCCGGACATTGTGCTAGCTCACTTGCAGGCTTTCCAAAACCCTCAGTTCCTTTGGTAGAAGTATGATTTTCTGATGATTCTCTAGGGTTGAATCTTAATAGGATACACCATGTAAGTTTTTGCAAATCTACAGGTGGAGGATAGGTTTTGCTGGGAGTCTATGTTGGGACCCCTTTCTTTTAGAAGGAAGTGAATTTGAGTGTTGCATTTGTGTTGATGTTTTTTTCTTTAGACTCTGTGCTGCCTTGATAGTAGAGTTGCCAGGTTAGCTTTAAAATAGCATATACGTGTGCTTATATGTATGTGTGTGCGGATATAGACATACCTTAACTATGATAAATACTGGAATAGCTTCTCCCGTGTTTTCAGCCAGTATGACAACATCCTTTCTAAGATCTGCGTTTGTCTTGAAGTTGATAGATTGTGTGGTCTCAGAAATCAAACATGAAAGTGTTTTTGAATGCTACTTTGTGCGATGACGTCGGAAACAAAATTGTGAAGTACGTTGTGATAGTTTAATAATGCCATGTTCTAACTCTTCAGGAAATCTGTGTGGGAATACTGGGAAATATGGCTTGTTTCCAAGATATATGCATGTCCATTAGCAAAGATGAGAATCTTGGGTAAGTGTGTATGTGCTTTATACATGCATGCGTGAGCACTGCTCTTAGAAATGGATTTTGGACCAAGTAGATGAATTTTAATTTTTAGATTTTTTTTTAAATAATAATTTGACTTGAGGAAATTTAATATGATGGTTTCTTCTGTGCTGTTAAATGCAAGGAAGACAAGCTAAATGTACTTGTTTGCTTGACTCTCACAGTCATGCAAAATATTTTATAAAAGCATCCGGTTTTGCTTTCCTTGCCTCATCTTCATTCAGACCTTTTTGACTAATCATAAGCAATCAAGAAGTGATCAGTGTAGATAAAAGAAGGGATACAGACCATAACTATTTTGACTCCAATCAAAGTCTTGAATCAATAATTTCTAAGTCTGGTAATGTTGGAAAAAATGGGGGTCTTTAGTCTTAAAATGTGGCTACAGCTATAATAATTAGCCTTTTACAGTCTTTTTTCACAAAGTTTTTTTTGTTAAAACTGTCTTGATTTTTCTGCTTACAGCCAAGTGTTATTGCAGCGTCTTTGTGATTCAGATTCTCCAACTCTTCTGGAAACAAGCAGGTAATGCTTCTTAGTAATTAGTGTATCAGTAATTAACATAGTTCTGTGTAGAAAACTGGCAGGTGGACTGATTAATATTTTCTCATCCTATGCCTTTGTCATTTCTACGTTTTTCTGGAAATTATTTACCTTGAGCTGTGTTTCTGTTTGTCGCGTCACTGGAATTTTGGATTTAGAGTGGCACAGTTAAAAGCAGTTGGTTTCCAGACCATTAAATGGGCAATTCTTGTCTAGGTTGCTGTTAACTTGCCTGTCCCAACCCGAGGCGGCCAACATCTGGGTTGAGAGAATCCGAGAAAGCCCTTCTGTCTATGACTGCGTCTGCTTTATCATGTCAAGCTCCACGAATGGTGAGTTGCCATAGCAAACTGCAAATTAGGAGATGTTAGCAGGGGAAAAAAAAGTATTCACTGAAGTATGCAATTTCAAAGACCAGTATTTTCAGAGCAGAATTTCTTTATAATCAAATGAACCTGGTAAATTTAAAGGAAACTGCAATGATTTTGGGCTGCTTTTGCAGGGCTTATTAATGTAAAAAAGTCAGCAGCAACAACAACAAAAAATGTTGATGAGTAAAAAAAAAAATTACATAGATGAGTAAAAAGAAAAAAAAGATTTTGTGGGATAGTAAAACAACGTTTAATGGAGAAATTTTAATGTGGCATGTTATGGGGAAGGACATAGTCCTTGCTAAGAGATACGCCCCTACAATATACTACTATTATAAGTGCCACTACTATAGTTGAGGAATGCTTGGTGTTAGAATGGTTCTGTTACTTGGACAGCAGGATATTACTTAGGGTTCACTAATGCAGTCAGTGATACTTAAGTCTCTTTTTCTTGATAGCACTAGTCTCGTAAAATTCTAATTAAACAACAAGCACTGGAAACATTTTGAACATCATTTATTTTTCAAGATGGAATCATAACAAAAATAATAACAGTTGGGGTTATGATTTCAGAAGCTGAAGTTAGGACTTTTGAGGAGCCTCAAGCTCAAGGTCTCTTTATAGGGTCAAGTTCCTACTTTGTAAATGCCATGAGAAAAGAGAAGATGTCAGTGAGCTTTCCAAAGATCCCGGTTTATCAAACTCATGGCTCTGTTTTTGCAACAAAATGACATTAAGTCTGGTAACCGGTCAGCAGGTTGTGAGATTCAGCATTGTATTAACTGTAGATATATATTAGCATTTTGTAAGCACATTTTTTACTCTTTTTTTTTTTTTTTTTCCTGCTCTTGAATTTGATATATTCTTTCTTATGCAGTTGACTTGCTGGTAAAAGTGGGTGAAGTGGTGGACAAACTCTTTGATCTAGATGAAGAGCTAATGTTAAACTGGATTAAAAATGGTTCTTGTCAGTCCGTGGGACCATCTACAGATGATTCCCCTGAAGAACTTCCAGATTTTAAGATTGTGCCTTGTATACTTGAAGCAGCCAAGCAAGTCCGGTATGTGAGCTTTTTTATTTTCCAGTTTTGTGGATGAGGAGACCCCTCCAAACCTGATTAAGGACCATGTTTTGACAATCTCTTCGGTTTGCCAGATTGGTAGAATACACTGGCCTCTGCTTATCATTTGAAACTGATCAATTAGCTTGTAAATAAAGAACACTCTTTAGGATGGTCTCTTTAGGATCTGAGACAAATTGGAAATATACTTTTCAGTAATTAGGTCTTTAATTTGGCTTTGTTTTTTGTTCTGTGTAGCTCTGATAATCCAGAAGGACTTGATGTCTATATGCATATCTTGCAGCTCCTAACCACAGTGGATGAGGGCATTCAGGCTATTGGTAAGATACTTGACTTGCTGCATGTGGGGTCAAGAGTGGCAATAACTTTTAGATTATAAGATATAAAGCATAGTCAAAGATCCTGCTTTAATGGAAAGGGGCAGAGGGGAAGTGCCTGGATGGAATTTGTTGGGTTTGTGTGTGTGTTTTATTCTCTTTCTTTTCTTCTCAAGTGCAGGCTCCTGATGGAGGAAAAGAGACTTGGAGTCTTCTTTATGACCTAGTTTGCCATGAACTCTGCCAGCCAGATGATCCTGCGATCATTGTTCAGGAGCAGAAAACTATATTGGCCTCTATTCTGTCTGTGTTATCTGCTATGTTTGCTTCACAGACCGAGCAAGAATACATCAAGATGAGGAAAAGCAAGTGATGCTCCTTTTTTTTTTTCCTTTTCTTTAGGCTATTTTTACTACTGAATTTTGTATATGGGATGAAAGATGGTTAATTTATTACTGTTTACAAGCTATCAATTTAGAACATAAAAATCAGGTAGATGCTTGAATGCTGTACGATTCATTAGTGATGACCCTAAAAATCATGGCTGATTCCAAGTCCAGACATGAAGAGTTAAGATAATAGAATCTTCAGACTGTGTTCAGTCCCCTCTGCATAGAGTCCAGGTTGCATAAAAATTACATAATTTCTTTGCTAATATACAAGGTCTTGATCGTGATTATTCTAAGAGAAGGAAATATGGCACTTTCACGCATCTTAATCACTTCTTGGGGGCAGTCTTTAGAATTAAAAGGTTTCTTGGGATCGTGAGTCAGTGTTAGTGCCCCACAGGACTCTGGAAAGAATTGTGCTTGCTCTGCACTGCTACCAGAGACGTTCTCCTCATGTTTCTTACCACTAGTAAGAAATATTTACAAATACAGGTTAGCTTGCAGTAAAGAGTGTGGTGCTGTTGGTGTTTTTATGTTTTCAGCTGCCTTTTTAAAGCAGTCTATAAACACAACAGTATCAGTATATACGTACCTACATCATTTGTGTAGAACTTGCCTATGTGTTAAACAGTAATAACGAATTTTATGTTTATTAGATATGCCTCTGATTGGGAGCTTGATTCGTATCTTACAAAACATGGAAGACTGTGGGAAGAGATCGGGGGATGACACAAAGAAATCCAAACAAGATGAAACTGAGGGGGCAGAAGTGCACGAGGAAGATTTCCATCTGAAAATTTTGAAAGATATCTGCTGTGAATTACTTTCTAATATGCTTCAAGAGCTGACCAAGGTAAAAATAAAATTCTAGGATGAATTTTTGCAGGGTAGGTATGAAAAGAAAGATTAAGAGGGTGTTTTTTCGTGTGATCTCTTGCCCTTCTTGTGTAAGTTCCATATATTTCTATTGGGAAATTGAGCAGAGAATTGATGTGCAGGTCTGCAGTGCCATGCATATTAGAAGTGAGGGATATTCTGAGGGGTGTGTCCTCAGGGCTGAGTTTCTCTATAGCAAATTTTCTAGGTGTATATTGCCAATTTCTTTTGAATGGAAATCAATGCCAACAGCTCTATTATATTATTACTTTCTTAGCTGGACTAATTTATTACGGAAACGTTAAGATTAGGGCACTGTTTTCCCACCTGTAATAGTTTTGTCCGGTATTGTCATAGAACTGTTAAGCTGTGTTTGTGGGGGTCATACCCGTTTGAGAGCAAAGTACATACTGTGTGCAAAAGGGAGAGTTTGTCCTTTCGATGGCTGTTCATGTCATGATAGTTGCATTTCTCATCTTTTATTTTCCCAGGAGAATATATTAGAAGGATTAAACCAGGGACATTTAAATGAACAGACGTGTTGCTGTGCGTTTCAAAACCTCTTGCCTCTGTATTTCACATCAGTGAGTATATGGCAAAGTCATATGTAGCTGAAAAAATACTACTCTGGTGGCATAACCTTTTATAAGCAGATAACAAGTATATGATAAAATGGAGTGTAAGTAGGTAACATGCAGTATTAGGCAAACTTATCTTCTCCCTTTTCTGGCTTCAACCAGAACTTTCCCCGGACCATTGGCTCATACAGGGGCCAAACTGTGCTGAAATGAATTAAGATTTGCAAGCTTGTATTAGCTGAGTATTCATCCACTGCAGTCTTATAGAATGGTTATAATAATATTTCATGGGAATCTTGTGTGTTTTTTAAACAACAACAGTTTTGGAAGGGCGATAAATTGCATGTTTCAGACTTTGGGTCAACTGCAATTATAGAGTTTAGGAGTAGTGTAGTGTCTACTACAGAGTTTTTTCCACCGTTCTGTCCAACGGCCATTCCTGGCTGCTCTTGGTGGAAAAAATGTGTGAGTGGAGAAGCCTTTAGGCAAAGTTCAATATAAGAACTGTATTCCATGGAAGTATGTTTTCTGTGTTTGCAATTCTTTCCCAGGTGGAGAGCTTCCTTGAAGTACTGCGTGAAGCTGATCAGACACTTGCTGATAATCTAGAAAAACATTTCCCGAGCCTGAAGGTCCACACCTAAGAACGTACATGAAGTATTTTCCATCTTTGGAATGAAGATTTTTTGACTTTCTTAACAGTGTTCTAGAAGTCAGATCTTCAGTAAGTGCAGAAGAGTAAGGCAATACTCTTACCAGTAGATGACTTTTAAGATTTGTTCTAGATAGCCCAGATTAATTTTGTGTTAGTCTGGTCTGCATGGGGAAGGATGTTATTCTAAGTTTAGCTTTGCCTCTTCCATCCTGATTGCTGCAATGATGAGAGACTGTTAGTTTCTAGCTACCCTTCTACAGAGTAGCACTATTTGATTGACTCTTGATCTTGTGCTTTTTAACTTATGTTGGAGCAATGAAATGAGTGAAATGCACTGAGTATATGAGGGTTTTACAGTCTGGCCCCTTCAAATTGCTTTTGGCAGAAGGAGAATTGATCGGTGGGAAATATCAGATGTCCTCTGTTTAAGAGGTCATTGTTATCTTCAAGCACCTGATAAAAACACAGAGACGAGACTAGTTCTCTTTTAGGTATTATGCTTACTTTGAGCAAGTATTGTAGCAAATATTTCATCCTACTCCTTTAAGATCTTTACACTTCTTTCAAAGCATGTACTGCACTGCAGCTCTGAGTCATAGAATCCAGGGCCTGTGCGGTTGAAATGGGTGTGAGAATATTGTTATGGATGGTCTGCTGTTCATCTTCCACCTCCTGCACCCAGTCTCCCCTAGTTAGAGTTGCAGAGCAGGCTTAGATTTAATCTCTGGCTTACTTGCAAACTTTCTGCTGGACTTTTCAGGGAGGCTTAAGGTGTTGGCTCACTTTCAGAGAGTGATTTGAATCTGTGACCTTCTCAAAATCCCCCTGTCAACTGTGTTATATTTGAACTATATTCTAGCTACATCACATTTTTACCTCAGCTCCCTGCATGCAGTTGAGCTAACGTTCCTTTCTGTGTCTAAAAAGATGCTTTACCTATACAGCAGCTCCAACTATTTTGATAAATTAGTTAGGAAAGCTGGTCTTGATTATATTTGAAATATAAAGGAAAATGGGAGCCAGAGCACAGAGGTGAACTGAGTAACGTACACATTCCCCTGCTATCTGGGATTTTATAGGCTTTAAATACTGTGCTGGGCAATGTTTTATTTGCCCCGAGTTACACGTACACATGGTAAGATGCAGTATATGTATATAGCCTTTGCATCCGAACTTCTACCTTTCAAATTAATTCTTCTTTTGGGCTGCCAGCAGTCTTCTAGTTGCTGGCAGGAGGTTTAGTATTAGAAATATGACTTGTATCATCAAAATAATTGCAATGGTTTCTATGAATTTTTGTATGCTATGTTTATTGGAGAAAACCGGTAACTGTGAATAGGATGACAGCATTTTCATACTATGTTGGCAGTTTTTGGATATTTTCTTAAATCTATGGATTTGTAATAAAGTTTCTTTAAAAAAAAAGTATGCTTTTCTTCATTTTAAGTGTCAATTTTGTGTTTTGAGCCACTGGAATTGTCTATTGACTAAGGTGTTGTAAGAGCAAAATGGAACCTCTTCTTAACATCAATGTCCTGTAAAATGTGTTGTCCTTTGTTGGGTGTTGGTTTTAAGTGTCTCTGGTGTTCTTTGCTTTGTTGCTTTGTGATTTTTTTTTTTTTTTTTTAATGACTTGGAAGTTAATGTCTCTGTCACCCAGTTATTACGTTTTTTTGAACTTAGCTTGTTTCGGGCCATAAATATCTTTTATAGTAGTCTAACAAAGTTAAGAGTTGTTTCTGGTGTGCACTTTGGATTTGGTGGTTTTCAGTGCTTATAATGTGCAAAAAGTTTTTATTTGCTTCCTTGTCTTTGTCAAGATGCAGTTATCCATATTGGCTGATTAGTTGTTAAATGTGGTTTTACTAATCCCAGGGAATGGGTGATATGCAGCATTTCTCTGAAATTATTATTAAGTTGGATGACACCAAATACTTGTCATGCAGTAAGAAAAAAAAAAAAAGATTTAAATCAATGGGGAAATTGTTCAGCCTCATCTTCTCTCTCTACTGAAACAGAAGCATCTGTAAAAGGGTTTGGTCAGCCTTGTTTCGGCAGACAGTAATTCAGATATGTCAGGATTTTTCATCCTTCATGAACGTGGAGGCGTGGAGCCTGAATTCCCCTTTTGCCCCAGCTAAAGCCCATCGCACTTCATGTGCAGTGGGGACTGTACGAGCAGAACAGCGAGAGGCTGGGATGAATCCAACGTGTGAGGGAAATGGGGAACATTTGGGGCATTCCAACGTGTGAAGGAAATGGGGAACATTTGGGGCACTGGGAAGTGGAAGGAACTTCCTTTGCCACAGCCCGTGGCTGAGGGATGGGCTGGGCAGTGGTGCCTGTGCATTGCGTGGTCTTGCCAGCAGGGATCTCCCTTAGCTCGTGCTTTCCTCAACATCATGGGTCTGTTTAAGCTCTGCAGGGTGTTTTGTCCCCACACTTTGTCCCGCTGCCTGCTAGACGTGTGGGGGCTGGTTGTTTCAGAAGCGCCTCTCTGTAGAAGCAAGTTCCCTTCCTAACCTCCCCTCTGGGGAGGGAGGAGAAGGGTTTCTCCCTGCCCTGGGCAGGGCTCTGGACAAGCCGCCTGCAGAGCAGCGGATGAGACCGGCAATCACAGTAAGTCCGCTTGGACAGAGCTGGAGGTGGTGTGTGACATGTGGCACCTAGATGGTAGAAACTGAATAGGAATAACGGATCGGAAGGAGAAATTAAATAGAATAGGAATTGAATTCTAATTGGATTGGAACTGCAATTCTGCTTAGAGGCAGAAATTCAACCAAAAGAGCTTACTTTAATTCAGGGTTAATAGCTCTGCATAATAATATCATTCAAAGATATGATTGCAACATTATTTTGATTCATGTTTATGCAAGATCAGCATTTTCACTGTACATGGCAGCTTTTTCATGAGGGGCAAAGCCCCAGAAAACCAAGGAAACTTGGGATGTAAGTTAAAAATAATGGTACCTGAATGCTTTATCTGTGTTCTTCTGGTGCCAGGAGATGTTTATTGTTGGTATTGTCTGCTTAGTATTTATGCCACAGACGTGTAACTTCAGGTGAACTAAACTGCACAACGGTGTGCTGAGAGGTTTTCTGCCCCACTTCTCTGTGCTTAGGTGACTTCTGCTTTCTTAATTTTATGGATTACATTTGAGTTCATATGTTTTTTTAGTTGCCGTAGTGATTCCTTTCCCTCTGAGGGGGCACATCACAAATAATGACCGATACAGTCATACTAAACACAAAATATTTTGAATCTTTGTTTGCATATCAATCGTCTTCTAGGTTTGTGACATTGGAGTGAAAAGATACCTTACTAATTCTTTATTTATTTCCTCAGTATGTTTTTTGCTGTCACCAAAAATGTGAATTCTGTCCTTTTTTTCCTTTATAACGCTCTTTGTTTACTTTGTTATTATTCTAGACGATAAAATCAACCTGCTCCGCCGAACTCGGTGAGAAAGGAGGCCCCTGCAGCACCTGGGGCATGGCCCAGTCTGCTGTGATACTATGCAGTTTCCCCAAAACGCTTGGGGTGAAGGCGAACGCGAGCAGCGAGGAGCAGCGGGGCGCTCCCTCCGCGCGGGCTGCGTGCGTCACTCTGCCTGTCGGTGTGCCCGCCGCTCGCGGCTGACGAGGCGTGCGCTGAGCAAACCTGGCACCACAAGGTTGGGAAATAAACCAGGCTCCCTCCAGCAGCCCTCCACAGAGGTTTTACAGTGCGGGAAACTGTTATTAGTCCTCCTTTTATTTCCCTTGCTGGTTATGTGTTTTACTTCTTTGCTAGAACAGATTTCAGCTCTGTGCATTAAAAAAAAATAAAAGCTTGTAAGACAAAAGATGTCCTTTGGAGTTGTGAGGAAGCAAAGTGAAGTAATGAAACCCTGAGAAGAACCCATTTCCCTCTCTCATGTTGTCTTGCTTGCTTTTCTTACTCTTTTTTTGCTCTTTCTGTCTTTCACTCTTGCGTTCTCACTCTTGCTGTCTTTCTTGTGCTCTCTTTCTGGCTCACGCTTACTCGCTTTCTTGTGCTTTTTCTTGCTCAGTTTTTCTCACTTTCAGAGTTAGCTGAAGGCCTTAATAACAGACAACAGAAAAATCGGGAGCTTGATTTTATACACAGGTTAATGTAAACAAATTGCTTGAAAAGATGATGGAAGGAGGATATGATGAAGAGCCTATAGAATTAAGACAATAATATCAGAGAAAGAAAGATTTAGAAGGGATACCTGAGAAAATAATATAAAAGGAGGGAAAGTAGCTGTAATATTGAAGGAAAAAAATAAAAGTAAAAATGTTAAGAGGATTCATTTTATCTATATAGAAGAACTAATGTGCAGTCGCATACTGATTAGGTACAACGTGGATTCCGATCTCCCTTTTCAAAACCGATTGTTCTTTGCAGATACCTTGATCGCGTGGAAAAGGGACAAGTCCAGCTAAGGTGAAGCCTGAACGCCAGGGCAAGCGCGGGAGCCGCTGCTGCCCGATGTGCCCGCGCTGGCGCGGCTGGCAGAGGGAGCAGAGCTGTTTCGGGTAGAGCTGAGGCGGTTTGCGTGCCTCGTGGCTGGCCAGAGGTGAGAGCTGAAAGCAGCCCTGGAGGGCGGTGATGCTCATGTTGTGCGTTGAGGTGAGGTGAGTCCAGCAGCACAGAACACCGCGTGGCTAAGCTGGCTTGGTTTGCAGGGGAAGGGCCCCACATGACACTGGTGTCTCTGATGAGAACCAAGTCTTGCTTGCGCTGTGAAACCCACTGCAACAACTGCCAGTCTGCTGAATCACTTGAGCAGTGGTGTGTGGAAGCCTATTTGCCCAATTCTGTTACATTCTGTTACAATTAGGATTAAAATCCCAGCCTGGATATAACACCATCTTCTATCCCTGTCAGAGAGGGAAGTAGGCATGGCAACTGACTGACTACAGGTTTGTTCACGTAATAATGCAAGTCCCATATTGTTGGCTCTCCAAGAATGGATGTCCCTCCATCCAACTTCCAAGGAAACCTCAGAAAAGCAAACGCAACCTGACACTCTTCTGCGTTGCAATGATGACAGCATTTAGATTATGCGAGCCCTGCTTTAATTTTGCAATGAGCTTATGTCAATATTTTTTTTGTTGTCATGGGCATCATTTTTGGCGACAGCCCTATTTGAAGAAGTAGCAACATTAACAAGCCATCTGTTAACCTTCCACAGAAAGGAAAAGCTTTTGTCAATTATTCTAATGAAATCACAAAAATAATTTCCTGGTCTCCAGTCCTAGCCCATTCATCCTATCTTCTGTCAATAGGAGGATATTGAAGCACACAGGAAGATACGTGCACACTTTTATCCTGCTCTGCAGTAAAGCCACAGTGCTGTATTTTAGGGTAGCAAATTATAATTAGCTGGTGATGTCAAAGATAATTTCCCTCACTGAAAATCCTCTCTATTGCGCAAACACTTACGTTCAACATGTAAGTTTCCTCATCACGCAGAGAGGAGGGCGGGGCACAAGGACTGTGAGAAGACATTCTGAGTTCAGGCCAGCCTGGTTAGTCAAGATTTTAATTTCATGATGTAAACGTGTAGAAAGGAAGGAGCAGCACTTAAATATAGTGGAGAATAAACAAAATTGCTAAATGGCTCTGTATTGACGCATGGGATGAGACCGGTAGCATAGCTGAATGGAAGGAGGAGAAATACTGAGTGGAAGAGACTGGGGTAGTAGGAAAGGGAAAAACAAGTGGTGAAAACATGGGAGATAAAGGAAGGACTCAAGCTGTGTGAACTCTGTGGATGAGACACTTAGGAAGAATGAGAAGAGAAATATGGGAAATTAGTGTGAGATATAAAATCACGTAGGTCCAACAAAGGTCTTTCAGGGACCACGGACATATTGGCACTGAGCAACAGAGCTACTTGTGGCAAAGATCCAAATACACCTGAGGCGAAGGTTTAACCTTTTCCTCTTCCTCCTGTTGGTGGGAATTCAGTGAAAGGAAGGAGATAGACGTGGGAGATGTTGACATGGGGTTGCATGAGTCAGTTCCTGCAGGGTGTTTATGGTGTTTGAGAGAGGTGCAGCCAGAGCAGCCTGGAGGGGCCATTTCTTGCAAGCTTTCTGCTTGTGCAACCTCTGCTGCCCCGGGAGCAGGTTGCTAAAGGGCAGCAGCCGGCACAGGGCTGGGCTAGCGCTGGCAGGGGCTGCCTCTTAGCGTGTGCGCAGCTCCCTTCCCTTGCCAGCAGCACTCTCCAGGGAGGAACTCGGAATCAGAATTGCATCTTTTATCAAGGACTGTGGAAAGAGGTTCCTTGTTGCTTTTACCAGGAGGGATGACTGAGTCTGACTACTTTCTCATGCATCCCTGACACCTTCAATGGACTTTGGTTAGACCTCAGTGTGAACCCGTTGCTCATCCTGTGTCCCTGCTGTCTCCTGGTCCATGCATGTGTTTACCGCAAGGCTGCGGTTAATGAAACACAAGTCGTGGTGGGAATGTTAACACTGTCACCAAAAGCCCCGACCGCGTGACTGTGCGGCTGTGTAGCTGCCAGCTCCTGCGCTTGGGGGCATCCTGGGCGAGCTGGAGCTCGCTGGGCTTCGAGGCATCAAGTCGGGAGCGTTTCTGCAGACACGCATGCTGCACAGGGCTGCCCTGACCAGGGAAGGAAGAGCTTCTGCGATCTCATCAACCAGAAGTTCTGTTGAATCCAGGGTTTATTCAGCCTTGAAAGACTTGAGCTTAATTAAGCAAATTAAACAAAGCTTTTCCCTCACCATGCGTGCTCTGGTCCCTTTTGCTTCTGAGAGATAACCGAAAGTCTATAAATAACAGAAATTGTCTCTTCTGTTGACCTTCACAAGGTTAGAGAAATATTATGCTCAGGTGCAGCATGTTCATAGGAGCAGAGGATAGGGGGCTGTTTGAAATGGTGGTTTTTGAAATGTAGCTCTTATAATAGGTTGACAAAAGGATAACACTATTATGGTTTCAGTGTTGCTTGTGACACGTCAAGATCACTTTGACAAAAAGTGTATCCAAACACAAGGAAGATTAATATTTTTTTTTAAATTAGGTTCCTGGCTGCTCCAAAGACGTCATATTTATCCACTGTGAGTCAGTTTGCCCCTGTGCCTTGCGATGCGGTTCGGCCGTCACGTGTGCCCAGCTGCAGCTCCAAGTTAAGTCTTTCACCCTGCCCAGAAGTTGCTGCCTCTTCAGTTGTGCTGTCCAACTGTTTGGTTGAATTTGAGCACGTGTTTTTGAGAGCCTCACAATTAAAGTGGTTTCTGTGCAAAAGCATGTTTTTGCCCAAACTTGGATTTTCTTCCCCCTCTCAAAAGAGGGCTTCCAAGCAGTAAATTAGGCCTTCTCTCTGCTACCAAGGTGTCTTCATTTCTAGTTTTGCATATGTGCTGAGGAGACTTGGAAAGGAAAATTTAGTCCTGGGAACGACATTTTTCTTAATGTCTTACATGCACTTAAATTGTATGTTTTTCACTTGCAGGAAGAATGGGCGAATTATACTAAAAATGTCTATACAGATGTAATTTATGGTGTGCTTTGCCAGATTTATCAACATATCTCTAATTACTTTTAGCCTGCATTTTTTTCAGGTAGATTGGCACCTTCCTACCAGCAAAATCATTCTAGACTATGTGTTCTTATTTGCTTTTACTAATAGAGTGAGGGAAAGGGGATAGTGTGGTGGAAAAAAAGAAGAAGAAAGAAAAAAATAATTAGTCATGTCAAGAAATACCAGATCTATTTAATTCTTATTGTTCCCTGCACCCATTCTCCCATCAAGGTCAAAGCAAGGCTTAGTACTCCGTCCTTCAACAGCCTCTTCTGTGTAATTCCAGTGAGGGGGGAAGCTCAGAGTCGGGGACTGAACTCACTGCTCCGTGTTGCTCCGTGTTGCTCCGCACTCTCCTGGCACGCGTGCATCCTGGCTGCCCCATTGCTAACGTGTTGGGGTCTGCGCTTGCCTCCTCTTGTCAGTACCTGCGGTTGGGTGTCTGCTCACAGCCACCAGCCCAGTCTTTGAGCCATTATCCTCGTGGTTGTTCAGCTAATGCTATTAGCTTTGAATATTCTTATAATATTTCTCAGAAACAGGATTTTGCTGCAAGTGTTGCTAAAAGCGAAGCTCTCTAATTGGGCAGATGAGGCTCATTAGCGTTATGTCTTAAGGAGCTTTTCTTTGATGCAAACTAATTAGTTTTACCCCATTGCAAAATTGTCCCAGCTGTAATGGGAGCTAAAATCTAATCAGGTAAAAGGCACTCAGAAAAAAAGCCATCTCACCAAGGCTGTTATGAGAACACAGTAAGATGAACAGTCTTGCTAATCTGGGCGGTGATGATGTGTTTTGCAGCTCTAAGGCTGAGCATTTGGCAATTGCCAGTGTGTTTAAAGTTTAAAGAGAGGGCTGAAGTCCTCTATGCTGAGTAGAGTTCTCCAAGCTTATTTCACTCTGAAGCTCCAATGCAACATGAAAGACTGGTTGGCAAATAAAATGTTACCACGTCTCCTTTGTAGAAAAACTGGTTATCTATAGCAAGGAGAAGCAAATGTGGAAAACAAAAACTGCTCTACTAGGCCGACCTAAAGTCTTCACTGATTATTTAGACCTTGAGAGTCAGTTCCTGGTTTCTCTTAGCCTTTCTGTTTTTAGGATGTGCAACATATATTGAATGCAGGCTTTCTGCTTCTCGCATTAAACAACTCTGATGTCAATAAACATCCTAAATGAGTGTGAATGCAGTAGAGGCTGAACAGAGGCTTCCGATCGTTCATGGTAAGCCTGTGGTGTCAGAAGGGCCTGCAGAGCCTTCCTTGCCTTCAGCGTGGATCAAGGCACTCGGCATTGCTTTCTGGGCTGTGCTTACTCACAGCATTAAGGAGCACAAAGCTTTCCAACTTATTAGCTCTTTCTCCCTTGCCTTCAACACAAAACGTGCTGCTGTTGCACTAATTGAGCCAACAGGCTGAAGTTAACAGGCGCTCCGTGGCTTTTTTCATCAGCGACCTTATTTATGCATTTCACTCTTTTACTTTGTGTCTGCCTGTGATGTGACAGACCTGGATAAATCCTGAGGTTTTTAGGTAGAAATGATATTGTAGTCTAAATAGGGGGAATTTAGTGGTTCTTCAGTGAATGGGGTGCCCTTGTACTCACTACACTTGGTGTATGAAGGATGCACGAGTATTGGGACACGCTCAGCAGATCCCTGCCTGTTCGGAATGCTGAGAGCAGGTAGCTGCAAGTCGCCTATGGCAGCCGGGCGCTTTGGTCTCTGGTGTGAGGTGTGTTTCCTTTCACGTTCCTGTGAGCATTGTCCATGTGCCTAGGTGCTTTGCCACGCTTTCCTCCTGCGCAGGGCTGGCCTGTGGGAGCAACCACGCCAGCCGTCCCGTCTCGCTGTGCTCCGGTGGGCAATGCAGCCGAGCGCAGCACGCCGGCTCCGGGTGCCGGCGCACACAGAGGTGCCGCTCCCCGAGGGGCAGCGCAGGGAAAAGGAGACATCGAGGCCGGAGCGCCTGGTGGCCAACGTGCCCGCCCGCTGGGGAGCCCTACCAGGTAGCAAAGACGTTGGTTTCATCTCATCTCATGAGCCTTTGCAGGGGCCGTTTCTGCAGCTCTCTGAGGCCTCAGGCTGATTTTGTTTAGCTGGAGGTGAGTAGGTCAACCCTGAGTAGACTTGGGGGAAAAAGAAGAAATATGGAGGATTGTCATTAGCACTTCTAATAATACCCACTAATTCCAGGGTGTTTGGAGTAGAGGTCTCTTCTGGGGTTTGATTCCCAGTCTAATACCAGTTTTGATCAAAATGTGGTTAATATTAAGTTAGATAACATTCAGTAGTGAAAACAAATTGGAGCAATGCTTCTCTCTTGCTCCAGCAGCATCTTAAATGTTTCCCCAAAAGCTTGCAAAGGTGATTAGGAAAAACGATGCCCTATTTGCTCAGAGGCGCACCTAATTCGTATCATTTCTGATTTTATTGAGCGTTTATCAAAAGAAAATTTATTACCTGGCTGAAATGAACGGGCTAATGTTATTTCTATAAACAGCCCAAAGCAAATATGTAGCAACTCACTGTTTGGATGAGCTTCAGTGAATTTACACAGCTTCTCTGGAAAGGTTGTTGATGCTGCAGCTGGCTCACTCTTTCCAAGTAGGTAACTTGCCTGACTGATTCTTGTGCTTGTCATTGGAAAAAAAGTGAATGTTTTCAATGAATCTGTAACTTAAATTGTTTACTGGATAGTATTCCCCCTTTTGTTGCTTATTGAATACCCATGAATTAAACGTTTTCCATGTTGAGCAATCTCTCTGTAATACTTAGAACATCAAAACCTAGTAACTCAGTGGGGTTAACTGAGCACTAACTCCTCTTGGACCCTCTCTTGGAGTGAGGGTCCCCCCTAAATTATTGCACCAAGACTTTCAGATGTGTCTCAGAGATCTTTCTTAGTGTTGGAGCTTGCAAGGCTTAAGAGAGTAAGCAGATTAAGAGGGGCTCAGTGTCTTGCAAACATCGTGCATGGCTTTGGGGTCATGGCTGGGAGCTGTGTGAGCTTTAGGTAGCTCACATGGAAGCTATGATGGACAGTGCAGGTGTGTGCAGGGTTCTACCTGGGAAAAGTAAGAGGGAAGGAAGCGTGGGTGTTAACCTTTAGTAGATCCCACTCTCTCCATATGCAGGTTCGTTGCTACATCAAGGGAGAGACTGCAGCTTCACTGGAAGGACAAGCAGACCTTGAGGTCATCCTCAGGATGTGACCTGGAGATGCCCATCACAGCCTGCTGTGTTCAGTGCTGCTCCTGGCCCAAACGTAGACCTTTTCAGCAGTTCTAGAGATGTGTGTGGTGTTAATCTTCACTCTTCCCCACAACTTCTGTAGAGTTCAGTTAAATACAATTCCTAAAGACATAAAATGTCTGCAGCAGTTAATTAACAGAAAGACAGAGGGCTGTGATAAGGATTTACAGTGGTCAGTTCTGAAGAAAGTAATCATGGTTAGGGCAGACTTAGCATTAAATCGCATTAAGCCTGTTTTGTTCTGGGGTTTAACACTTCATACCTGTTGTGAAAAGGGTTTGAGCAGCTGCCTTCTGGCGTGGGGCAAACGCCCGTGGCGGGAACGGCGGGTGGCTGCGCCCAGCGCGTGGAGCTCTCAGCAGCAGCGCTGCGGAGCGGCTGTCTGGGAGATGAGAGCAGTTTCTCCCACCACACCCCGAGAAGGAGCAAGTGACACTGAGGACCTGGGGTTGAGAGGACATTAGCTGGCTGATTCTCTCTCCTTCGCTCCTGCAGTGTTTAAGTCTTCAAACTTACCTTTCAGCAGACCATTAATAACTCTGTCATTTGCTCCTGTCCTGCCTCAATTTGGCTCTTACTCTGTCTGCTGTGGCCAGCTGAACAAAATCACAAAATCAGATGCTGTCTCTTCCCTACCTTTGGAGCACTTAGCCCTGGTTTTGCATTATTATTGTTTTTTAAAACTGACTGCTTCACAGGGATGGTGACTGTGATTGCGTTGTCTCTGAAAAGACACAATAGGCTAATCAAATCCTTACAGGTTAACTTGTCTCCCATAGAAAGCCAATTTTCTGGAGGTGGGGGAAAGAGGAGACGTAATACAGAAG
Organism: Eudromia elegans; assembly: GCA_003342815.1. NCBI lineage: Eukaryota > Metazoa > Chordata > Aves > Tinamiformes > Tinamidae > Eudromia > Eudromia elegans. Next base: position 2,033,567 of record PTEX01000043.1, read on the forward strand.
GTTTATGTTGATTCTGTTTCAGATAGCAAAGAACAGACTCTCTTTTTTCTGTGGATCTCCAGGGAAGGGAAGATCTGGAGATGTGACAGCTTGTTAGCTTGTCAGCCTAAGAATTTCCAGTGCATTTATCTACAAACAGCATTAGCACCTGTGGTCTGATTCAGGCTCTGCTGCCAAGCCCTGCAAGGAACTGCCAAGCTCCTCCAGGCTCTGGACAGAAGAGTTACCCCTGGACTGGCAGCAGGAACAGACTGGTTGCCTCTTCTGCAGGCCCTTGACATTCCTGGGGCTTCTCTCGTAAAGGGTCCTATGCCAGAAGACACAAGACTTCTCATTCTGACACAACCTGTTTTTTTGAAGCGTGAGACTGCTGAGGAGAGAAGGATTCATTTAGCAAGGGCAGCTATGAGAGGGTAATGTAATTGAAAACCTGTTCTCGCAGCCGTTGTCCTGAGTGCTGTTGCAGTTGCTGTGGCTCAGCACAACAGGTCTCAGCAGCCGCACACGGCAGCGCTGCCCAGCAAAGCGCCTGATCAGCTTGACCCAGTTTCCAGCAGGTCAGCCCTGCACTTGATCCTTAGGTGCTGATTATCTCTCTGGACGGTTTCCTCTGTAGGAGAGGGTACCTATGAGAAATATCCTGTAGAGTTTTAAAAGTTCACCTGATGTGTAGAATATTTTGCTATCTGTGTGTTCTGGATAAGTATCACTAATGCTCTATGGCTCTTTTCCATTTGATAATTTTATATATGGCGTATTTGAGAGAACCAACTTTTCTCTGCTCAGGAAGTATATTCACTCCTGGTCTTGTCTCTGAGACTGCTGGCATTTAATACATCTCTTTGGGAGAAGTCCCTTTGGTTTGAGGGGAGAAGAAACACATTCATCTTAGCCGCAAATTTTTGCAACACTGCCAAAGTCTCTGAGTGCAAAGTGTGTTTATGTGTCATGGACACCTTCATACCAGCTTTTTCTGTCAGGTCCTCTCTGCGACAGGACCAGCAGGGACAGACTGCCCACAAAAGGTGCACACTCCTGTGACCCTGCAAGACCTGCAGTACTAATGTGAGTAAACCAAAGCACTTTGAGGCACTCTGTTTTCTTTTCCTTCTCCATCCTTGTTTCTCATCCCCTTTTTTCCCAGTAACTGAGCTGCTGCTGTTAAAGGAGACACTACTTTGCCAGCTTTCTGAAGAGGGTGGAAGTGGCCTGCTGGCTGTAAAAACCCCAAAATCACAGGACAGTTCTGAGCAGGACAGGGTCTTGGTGAAGATTTTTAGAAAAACTCTGTCATATAGCGAAGGATGTTGTTGTTAGTAGTACTTGAATCCAGGATGGTTAAGCAATAGCAGTGCCTGCAGCTGGAAGCAAACTTCCGCCTGGTAGAGATGATGCTCCTGACATCTTAGTCACGACTTCCCTTCGGTGTCTGAGCAAAGCTGGAAAGGTCACTTGGTGCAAGATCTGGATACCTTTGGCTGTAGAGATAGGCAAGGCTGTTGACCTACTCAGTGCCCTCCTTGTCCAGGCACCGTAAAGATGCAGCTTTCAAGTGAAACCTGGTGAACAGCTCTCTGAGCCATCTGTAGCTTCACAGGAGCTGGGCAGGCTGAGGGGAGGACAGCAGAGCAGGCTTCAGTAGTCATCCAGACCCTGATTCGGTCAGTTCATGCTTTGTGGTTCTGCCCTTTGAGACTAGGGGGCATTGGTGGTGGTAAATAGCACATCTTATTAAACCAGTGAACTAGGTAATGATTTCCAAAAAAATCTGGGCATCCAAGTTATCCCTTTATGTAATTCATTAATTATTTTCATTTTAGCTTAAATTGCTTTTGCTGCCACCATACTGCTCGCATGGTGTTAGCCGTCGAGGCCAAGCTGAGAACAGGCTCCATAGAGCTGGGTATGAGGGGAGGGAGGGTCAGTACCCCCGAAAGTTTTCACTCAAATCAGGCAGGGAAGATGGGGGGGAGGCAGCAACTATTCCCTCTGTTGATCGGTTAAAGGTAGCAAGTGCCCTTAAATTCTGGCAGAGCTGGAAGCAAAGCTTATATCCCCTCCACTTCTCTTGCACGCCCTGAGGTTTGTGTGCTCTTGCTGAGTCCAGTGTCTCCGTCTCCTTTCTCAGTGTGTCCGCTTGTGCTGCTCTTGGCCCTTCCCAGTGCGGATGTCTTCAGATGCTCATAGACATCAACCACCTTCTCCTACCGTCCCTCTGGGAGAAGTGTGGGAAGGTGTCTGGGCAGCTCTAGATGGAGAGCGCTGTTGGAGCAGGTTTTCACCAGGGCTTCGGGAGCTGACTTCGCACTGATCATCTCTGCAAGTCTGGGCTGCAGGGAAGGACACCCGTGTGGCAAAGGACATCCCAATAATCCCTGTGTTTAGACCCAGGGTGAAGTGGCTTTCCCGACATATCCTGTGGTAGTTTTCTGGTCAGTTTAAAGGGGAGGGAAGAGCAGATCTGAGTGCAAGAGTATGAAAACTAAGTCTCCCATCACAGTGTAGGGCGATCAGAACTCAAATGTCTTCTGAAGCCTGAGAAAATCTGTCGGAGAATTTTTGTTTGTTTTCTTACTATTTTTATCAATGATCAAAGCAGAACATTTTGATGGAAAGGAAATCTGGAGAGCTGCAACCTGTCTGCTGTCAGGAAGTGCTAGAAACCTAGCCCAGATCCCAGGGTTTTCCAAAGGAGGAATCTTTATTCGCATTTGAAGAAGCTTTGATTTTGTCGTCTGATCTATCAGATTCCTCTCAGAGTTTTTAGAGAGCTGCATGTTGTGTAAAAAAAAAATCAGAGGCATTGTGCCATACTAGCTCTTATTCCTGCCTGTGATGACCTAGGGAAAGCTGTCAGGTTAGACATGCTCCGTCACGACTGTCCTACTGTGCCAGTGTTTACAGGTTCATTATTAATATAAGGACCTCTATGCTAAAGAGCCTTTGTGGAGAGAATAGGAGTTGTTTGCTCTTTGAGTCAACTTATTGGTTGGAGAGATCTATTCTGGGAGAAGGAAGTGATATGCCTGCTGTGTAGAGTGAATAAATATTGCATTTTCTTTATGAAGGGAAAATTGGGACACCTGGTAATGAAATATATCCCATTAGCAGGCTGGAGTAAAGGGTTTTCCCGGCTATGCCGTGACGTGTTCACGTGCTCTCTGGCTGCTGTGCAGTTTGAAGGCAGAGCTACTCACTTCCAGCACCACAGACGTCCTCTTGGAACCAGGGTTGTCCGAGGAGAGCATACTCTAGGACAGAGGATGAGCTAAAATCACACTGCCTTTCCGCAATAACTGGGAGTTCCTCAGGCTTGGATATGGAACTGAGGGATGCAGGTCATTTGTGTTGTATAGTTTGGATTGTGTACCCTGACCAAGTAATGCTGAAACCACCCCCACTGACCAGAAAATTCATGCCTGGGTTTTCTGATGTGTCCTTCTCCTGCCATCATCTAGAAAATAACATTTTCAGCCATGTTTGTCCTTTTGTGTGATCTCAAGCTGGCTTCCTGACCCTCTCGTCACTAGCAAGATGGATGTCTCATCTTGCACCCTGTGAGTGCCCCAGAGAAGAGGGTGCCCAAAATGTCTTGGATGGTGTCCGGGCATCCACGGGCAGCTTGGCCACAGCGTGAGCCAAGGAGAAGTGGCTCTGCGGAGCTCACAGAGCTCTGCTGCTCCTGCCTGCCCTCCTCCCCAGCTCCCACCTGCCTGCTGGGGTGAGTTTGTTACCCGTGGCTTGTCTCACATCAGAGCTATTAGATCAACGTACGAGCTAGGGCCAGTAGGACCATTTCTGTCAGCCCTTTGCAATGGGGCAGGAATCTCTGCTTACCCAGTTAGAGGTTGGCCTGCATGTAGGCTTGTCCATTATCACTTGGAATGGCTTCATACCATGGTCTTAAACAGCAGGGTAGGATCAAGGTGTCAGTGTTTCAGACACGGAGGGAGAAAAAAGAAAGTGAAGAGACATGAAAGACATGTTAATTAGGATAAAACTAGCTTTCAAGGTTAATTAAAAGCCTACTTTTCAAAGAAAACGTAGCAAAACACCTTCTGCTCCCAAAGCTTTTGGGCAGCCTCCCTGCCCCGCACAAAGACAGCCCCCCCACCCCGTGCCTGGAAGCTTCAGGAGAGCCTGTTCCCGGGGAGCGTTTCTGCTTCCCTTGTCCTGTCACAACAAATCCCCTCATCCGAAGCTGTTGCCCGGCCTAACCTCAGCAAGGAGTCAGAGGTCCGGGCTTACCTGCAGCCAGGGTAGCACGTCCCCCCCCGCGCCCCAATTCCCTCCGCCTTGAGCTGCCGGGGGGAGGCGGCGGGGCCGGGATTCAAAGGCCTGGGATCCTCCTCCTCCCCCCCCCCCCCCCCTCCCCGGCGCTGGGGCGGCCCCCGGGCCGATAAAGGCCCGCGCCGCCCGGGGCCGGCGCGCAGCTCATGCAGCCCGTGCAGCCCGACGGGCCCCGCCGCCGCCCCGGCAGCTGCGGCGGCGCCGCGCAGGTGAGCGGGGACGGGACGGGACGGGACGGGACGGGACGGGACAGGACGGGGACCCGGCGGGACACGCGGCTCCTTGTCCGACGGCCGCGGACAGCGCCCCGTCCAGCGTGGAGGAGAAAACGGGGCGCGGGTTATAGTAACGCACATCTGTCACGGGGCAGGTTTTCCCTCCCCACAAGGTCTTTGCAAGCTAAATAGTTATTTGCTTGCGACAGCTTTAGGTTTAGTGTCTCGCAGTGAAATCTCAGGAAGGATTTTTAGTGCGGTTGGAAACTTTCACTTGTGATGTGACATCTAGTACTGGTCACCCATCACATTATATCTTCATAGATAGAAATATTTAACTTTTTAATTACGCTTAGCTTTTAAGTACGGAGTGGCTATAGAAGGCAGTCAGCAGGGCTGTGGCGTCCTGGTCGCACTCCTGCGGTTGTTGCTCTTGTTCTTTCCATTCCCAGGTAAGTTGTGTCTTAACCACCAGCTATAGCAAATAGCTTCCTGATAGCGACCGTGTGCTGCCATCCCTTCAGAAACATCCCCTTCCTGGGTTAATCTCATGGGCTTTGAACAAAGAAGCAGAGACTCTGCCTCAAGCACTTTGCATTTTTGAGATTCTTAATAGTTTTTGTATTACTTCTGTTTATGACCTGACTAGATTGAGCTAAGAACATGATCTTTGATATTTGCGATATCAAAGACTGATATTCTGATGTTTACTGCTGATATTCAGCTCAGGAGAATAATCACAACCAACGTGTAAAACCTGTTTTGTTGTCTATCTTGGAATTTCTGAGTAATGTTTGGGGTTTATTATAAGGCTTTGGCACTTGAATTTGGAGCACCAACAGAATATCTCTGTTGCATTGACCACAGCAGGTCAGCACGAGTCTGGTCAGGAGGAAGCTTTAGCTCTTTCGAGTTTTGTCTGCTTTCTCTGTAAAAAGCAATGGTTTAAGTAGTAAGAGAGACAATAATTTCTCATTTCTAATCTGTTAAAGCCTGATTCATCTTTCCCTAGCCCTGCCTGATGGATTTTGGATTACTTCCTTTACCAAATTTTATCAAATTTGCTAGCATGTAATTTATTCAACTCATTATTTTTACTGACTTTTAAAGCCTCCTGGAAGTACCAACATGAATTGCATACTGTATTTGGAAAACAGATTATTCTAGAGAACTGCAAAAAACTTTTGCACAATGGTCTAACAAGGAAAAAATCCTGTGTTTCATCCACAGCTCACACAGGTGATCCTAGGGTCATTTAACTTTATGCCTATTAATAATGTAGATTGATTTGACTGGTACCATTCCTCTTGGGCAAGATGAAATTTAAACTTGACATTTTTTGCACAACTACTCATTCGTATATATTTTTTTTTCTGTGTGTAACTTATGTTTAGTTAAACAAGGCTGGTTACATGATGATTGAAGACAATAAAGAGAACAAGGACCACTCATCTGAAAGAGGTAGAACAGCCATCATTTTTTCCTTGAAGAATGAAGTTGGAGGACTTGTCAAAGCCCTAAAACTCTTTCAGGTGTGTAATAATCACATTTCTACAACAGATCTCTATTTTTAAATCATAAGAGCAATTTCAGAGCATGCTAGAATTAATTACATACATTTATTAAGGAGATGATTCATAAACATGGCTGTCACAATTACCTATGAAGGTAAATTCCCTCTCTCATGGAGGGTGACAGAGGTACATGTGCTGCGACTACCTGGCTGCCATCCCTCACCTGAGGGCTGCTGGGCTCTGGCCTCTGCCCCTGTGTCACCTATCCCGGGACATCCCTGTTTCCCTGCTGCAAGGCAGGCGATTAAAGAATTTTTTAAGATGAAATAAAGAAGTTTTTGCCTGAAAAACTACTGCTTTTAAATCTCTGACTTGGCTGTGAGATAATTACACGGTGAGTTGATTGGCAGCTTGGTGACTTTTCCTATGCAAAGTTGCTTAGCTTCCTATGGGACGTCATGAAAGAAAAAGGTCTATGAATTTGATCCTCTTTATGGTGTCTTTCTGTGTTTCTTGAATACAAACAAAATCAGAAGAACACAGCTCCTCTCGCATGTTCCACTCAGTGGTCGGCTTGCTAAAAGTGAAAACATTCTTGTTCTTGAACATTTTTTTTCTTTTCTAATAAGCAAAGTGCTGTCAAGAGATCCTGATTGTTGTTTTTTAGTTTAATAAACAGAATTAATGAAAATTCTGAAAATTCACAAAAAAGGTGAATGTTCTATGGCAGCAAAATATTTGTTTGGAAAACAACTCGAGTGTAGTCAATCCGTTTGAAAACTCTCCTTCCTGCAAAACAGGAGAAGCATGTGAATCTGGTACATATTGAATCACGGAAGTCCAAGAGAAGAAATTCCGAGTTCGAGATCTTGGTGGACTGTGACAGCAACAGGGAACAACTGAATGAGATCTTGCAGCTCCTGAAATCCCACACCAATGTGGTCTCCATGAACTCGACAGAGCACTTCACCATGCAGGAAAATGGTAAGTGTGAATGGTAGTTCTGTCAATGATGCAAAGAGGAGAGGCAAAATAAATAAAAGGCACCTCTGTGTTGGTTTAAAGTGTTTTTATGGTGCTTGTGCCGTGTTCTTCGTGGGTAGCTGGCAGGTTAGATGCTTTGGAGCTGTGAGCTGCGCTCGCTGGCCATCCTCTCCCCCTAGGAACACAGGCTATTTCAGGCAGGTACAAATTCCCCGCTGCTGTTCAGAGCCCCGTCCTCCTGGCAGAGCTCCCCTGGGCAGAGCGGAGCGGAGCCAGCCTGGGGCAGGGATTCAGGCGAGAGCCGGAGCGTGCGGCTCGGCGAGCGCCACGAGACCACGGTCAGAAAGGTGTCCTGACGGCAGCTGCTGCCTCAGGCTGAGAGGCAGGAAGAGCAGGAAAGAGTTCTGCAGTTTCCTCATTCAGCTCTTGATTTATTTGCCGCTTTTCATCATAGGAGGTTCTTAGGTGAGTGTGGAAGAGGCACGTGTTAACTTAAGGTTGTTTTGCACTTGGTTTTCCTTTTCTGCTAGTTCAAGGGATGCTTGAAGTCCAAGGCAGCAGCAAGTCACCCCATGGTATTCCTTAGCCTGTGTGCTTGGCTTGGGGTGGTAGGCAAGGTCAGGTAACATCTGGTTCACCCAGATAAAAAATACTTAGTTATTCTAACTGTCTGTAAGGGGAACTTCAATCTAACCATTCCTTCTGTCCCCTTCAGAAAACTGAACAGCATCAGGGCAGAAAAGGATCCTTTGACTGTCACAGTGTATATTAACAGCACTGCCAAGACCTTGATAAACCTCTCTTGGGCTGAGAAAACAAAGACAATAGTAAAACCCTCGTGATGAAATGCTCTTTAAGGTGGCAGTGCTCCTTCTTGTTCCCAAAGCCTGGTGGCTTTCGTGGGGTACAGAACCGCAGAGCACTCTTTCTTTCTGTGTCTTGGTAAAGCTGTACAGGGACTAAACCCTGCTCCCGTGCTGCCCAGGGCGCAGGCAGCTCCTTCCTCCTGTCGGACGCCTCGTCTTTTTGCCCATTTTGTACCCTGGGAGATCTGTCCAGCACTGAGCACAAGGTGCTCTTGTCTCAATGGGAGCCTCACGATGCTGCTCGAACATCAGTAATAATAAGAAGAGCAAGGGCCACAGAAAATGCACATTAACCGCTTCCTCCCCTGGGCGTTTTGAAGCCGCCTGGGCTCTGTGGGCAGAGGAGGAAGTGTGAGCTGTAGGCTGGTGCCAGATAGGCAGCCTCCTTGTCCTATTCATGACCCCTTTAATTTATAGATTTCACTTGTAACTGCATAGCCATACTGGAGAGGAGCATTTCCTTCCTCAGCAAGTTTCACGCTATTAATAACTTTGTGGATTCCATGTGTTCCCTAGACATGGAGAATGTTCCCTGGTTTCCGAAGAAGATCTCAGATTTGGATAAGTGCGCGAACCGCGTGCTGATGTACGGGTCCGACTTGGATGCTGACCATCCGGTGAGTACCTTCGCCTGGTGCCCGGCCCTCAGCCGAGACGGGTTCTGGCAGAGCCGCTTGGGAAATGCGCCTTTCCCGCCTCCTCGCTCTGCCCTGCGGCACCTCTGTGCTTCTGAGCGCCTTCTCCTGGGGGATTCCTCTCTCTTCCTGGACTGGGTCTGGAGGGGTCTCAAACCAGAGGAGCTGTTGGGAGCAGCCTTGGCTTTTCTTCTTGCTTTCCTCCTTGCTAAAATGGAGCAAACAGACAGTGTGTATGGGCGGTGGGCAGCGGGTTTGGTAGCTTAAGATAATCAAGCAGGTAACAGAATCTGTGTAAATGGTGGTTGTAACAGGAAGAAATGCTTGTCTGCCGAATAGGTAGTTTTGTGCATGAAGCTGCTCATACTTGCTTTACATGCTTAGTTTAGTTAACAAACAGTTCAGATCACAGCTACCAGGGGCCTGTCCTCTCATTCTTACACAGCAACTTCTGTATTTCTCACTGAAGAAATTTCAAGTGTCTTTTTCTTCATTAATCACTAGAGGTTGCAAATGCATATAACTTTTTTCCTTCTCCTCAGGGTTTCAAGGACAACGTCTATCGTAAGAGAAGGAAGTACTTTGCAGACCTGGCTATGAACTACAAACAGTAAGTTCGCCTTCTTCCAGAATAAGTCCTCCTCGTCCTTGCAAGCAGCGGGCAGGGTCCACAGCTCCCACTCCCCGGGTTCGGGGCACTCTGGTCACTCCCTGCCGCCGTGGAAGTGCATGTGACAAGCGAGGGGGTGGGTAGCACGTCCTGCTGCAACTCCAGCAGAGCGGGTTGGCCCCTTTGCCATGGGAGGGAGGAGCAGCAGGTGCCCTGTATAGCATCCAACTACAGGATATGAATTCCCTGTGCAAAAGGAGTCCTTGAGCGGGATTTCCGGGTTCAAAACAGGGCATGTGATGCCCAGATAAAAATTTTCTGTGAAATGAAACCTAAAAGAGTTTAGAGATGCTGCTGGGAGTGTGGGGGCCTTTGTGGAGGCTCTTAAAACAGTTGGTTGTGTAATCCAGTACTTGCATTTTGAACATTTTTTGCTTTTGTTGCCTGCTTGAATTGAGATGCCAAATTTACCCCCTAGGAGTGGCCTAGAAATGCTGGATATCTAGATCCCCTTTGCATTAATGCCGTGGACCTCTCAGGTCCCTGCCAGTTCTGGCTGGTGTGCAACTGCCACTGTTTTCCCTTGGGAGTTAGCACACTGCTCAGCTGGGCTGCAGCAAGGACACATCCACATCCGCATTGTTTTCAGTGGGCTTTGGATCACAGCCTTTCAATAATCCACTTTAATCAAGACCCAAAAGGCTAATTAGGAAAGATAGACTGGAATGAATATAGTCAGACCAATGCTTGTCTCTTCTGCACAGAAGTGTGATTTTGCCTGACATGTACATTTAAGTGTTTCATTTATTGCATTGCTGTTTGTGAAGTTACTTTTTCCTTAAAGAAGTTGAAAAGATAATGAAAAACGTTCATAGAAAGACAGAGAAGTCCTACAGGGAAAAGAACATATTCTCACTTGCTAAAGCTGTAGAGGTTTTGCAAGTTTTTAAACTCTATTCTCAGTTATAAACAGCTAAGAAACTCTTTGCAGGACTGGAGACATGACACGCCTTCGGTAATACACAGGACAAACCCATAGACTACAGGGGCATGGGCCACGTCTCCCTGTGTATTTGACAGTGCCTAATTCAACAGGATCTTAAACCTGACTGTCACAGCCATTTAAGTGTTAGATACTAATTGTAGGTAGATGGGATATTCATAATAAGCCATTTACCGAGGAATATCCTCTCTTCCTCTTCTCCTTGCAGTGGTGACCCAATTCCTAAGATTGAGTTTACTGAGGAGGAGATCAAGACTTGGGGGACTGTATATCGAGAGCTGAACAAGCTTTACCCTACTCATGCCTGCAGAGAGTACCTAAAAAACTTACCCTTGCTTACCAAATACTGCGGGTACCGGGAAGACAATATCCCCCAGCTGGAAGATGTATCCCGCTTCCTGAAAGGTAAAGTGCTAATTTCCTTACACCAGAGGAAACCACGGTCCATTGGAAAACTAACTATGCCCCTGTGTAGCCACAGACAGACACCATTAGTCACTTGGCTTGTATTCATTCTGGAAACTGTTGTAGCCTTTTGCTTACCCCTGTTTTAAGTTATTGTGCCCTGAGTATACATACAGCGTGACATATGAGGGGCAGTGCTAGCTGCAAAGAGGGTGAAGACCGGCCGAGAGGTATCTAGCTGTGTTGTGTTGGCTGTGGACCCTAAAGGGTAGAAAATGCTCTTACACAGAGGCAAAGGCAATTTAACTGTCCATTTGCCAACTCTTAAGCTTAGGCTTATGTTTTCAAATCACGCTCCTTTTCGCATGTGATCTTGAGCCCAAGTAGTGCTGTGACACTTACCCCAGGTGTAGCAGGAAAGATGAGAGTTTTTTTAAAAAAATATTATTATTATTATTATACAATTATATTATTTGACTATGATTTGACATGAAGCTAACGCATGATTTCTCCATCGCTTTTCAGAGCGCACGGGTTTCACCATTCGCCCCGTGGCTGGATACCTGTCTCCGAGGGACTTCCTGGCCGGCTTAGCATTCAGAGTTTTTCACTGCACTCAATATGTTAGGCACAGCTCGGACCCTCTCTATACACCAGAGCCGTAAGTCATTGAATTTGGGGCTAAAAGTTAAAGCAAACATTTTTGAATCTTGCTGCCCGAAGTCAAGCTACTAAAGATCTGTTCAAGATATCATCAAGACACCTTATTTTTAAAGATGCTGCCCTTCACACTGACTATAATGACATTTTAGCATGCTCATGTGCAATCTTCATGGGCACAGGATTTTCAAAAGTGCAGCATACTGGTTGCACTGAAATCTGACTTCACCGAGAGCAGAGTTAGCTTACCATACGTTTACCCCTTAAATGTGGAGCTCAGATCTTGATTTTAGACATCCTAACTTTGAAATCTAAGTTTATGTATTTTAGTAGAGCTGCTATGATCTACTTAGTTGCTTTCAGCTAAAGATGATTTATGCTTTTCTGTCTTTTGAATGTTAAATAATTTCACATAAGGCATTTGATATGTTGAGTGGTGTTGCTTTTTCACTCCATCAAGAATTAAGGGCACCAGATTTCTTTTTTTTGGTCTCTCTTTTCAGGGATACTTGTCATGAACTCCTAGGCCATGTCCCTCTTTTGGCTGAACCCAGTTTTGCTCAATTCTCCCAGGAAATTGGTCTCGCATCACTTGGGGCATCAGATGAGGCTGTCCAGAAACTGGCAACAGTGAGTGTTTCAGTTCCTGATGATCCCACTGAGATAGAGCTAAGCTCTTCTCTCTATATTTTTATCTATGTATCTATATCTTTTCAAATGTTTCGCTTAAGTTGAGGCTCTCCTGTCATGACAGAACTAAGGCAGACTGACATCTCTGTGCTCCTACTGGGGGAAGCCAGATGTGGAATATCAGACTTAGTTTTTAGAAACACCCCGATCTCTTCACTCTTCCATCCTGGATTCCCTCCTCTTTAAATACGTGGTTATGACAGGCAAGGGATAGTGCTCTGACATTATTTGCTTGTCACTACCTACAAGTAGGAATGCTCCATCTAGGTTGCTGCAGCATCTTTGTCACAGGCTGAATTATTTTACTCCTGTCTCTGTTTCAGTGTTACTTCTTCACTGTGGAGTTTGGTTTGTGCAAGCAAGAAGGACAGCTGAGAGTTTATGGTGCTGGCTTGCTCTCTTCAATTAGTGAGCTCAAGGTAAGAAATCTCCTGCAGAATCATTCCCTTGTTTTATTTGTTCTCATTTTATTTTTGCCGTTTTACCCCATTTTAAAATAAACTTTAATTATGAAAATGCTAATTGCAATGACTCCTAGATGCTTACTGTGGGGATGACTGTATGTGATTACACTGTGGCACTAATCAATAGGCAGCCTGCCTTTGGGTATGTGCAGAGCCTTTCTTCCAGGTGGAATGTTAGATGACTGATATTTCTTATCATTAGGTTGAGTGTAACTCTACTGTTGCACACACAGCTCTTAAGGGATGATGTGGTCTCATCTGATCTTTCTTTTGACTTGCTCTTTATCTCACCTTGTCATCTTCATGGATTCTTTTGTGGTGATGGTGATGTTCCTCCTCACATGGTCATACTGTGGTCCCCAGCACGCCCTCTCCGGTGGTGCCAAAGTTAAGCCCTTTGATCCAAAGGTCACCTGCAAGCAAGAATGCCTCATTACAACTTTCCAGGAGGTTTACTTTGTCTCTGAAAGCTTCGAAGAAGCAAAGGAAAGGATGAGGTACGGTTCTTACTGTGTGTGTGTGTGTGTTTCCTGCTTCGTAACAACAGATTCGGTTGCATGCGTCTCCCAGCAGTGTCACCAAGCATTCATTCTTATTACATAGTTTTATTATTACCTTACATGGGGTTGGAAAGATAAATTTGGTACTTACTTGGTGTCCGGTGTGCTGGATAGGAGAGATCGCAAACTATATAATTACTACTCTCATTAAGGAAGTAAGTGCTTTAGATACAGGGTCATTTATTCTGACCGCACACAGAGGATACATTGCCTTTTGTTGATAATTCCCCCTCTCCTCTGCCTCTTTTTCCCTTCCCTTGAGCAGAGAGTTTGCAAAAACCATCAAGCGGCCCTTTGGTGTGAAGTACAACCCATACACGCAGAGCGTGCAGATCCTCAAAGACACCAAGAGCATTGCCAGCGTGGTGAACGAGCTCCGCCACGAGCTGGACGTTGTCAGCGACGCCCTCAGCAAGATGGGCAGGCAGCTGGAAGTCTAACGCCCCGCGCGCCGGCCGCTGCGCTCGGTCAGCTCTTCCCTTGTGCTCGTTGGTTTCGTTCTAGGCATCAACTGTGTCGTATGCAGAGCTCTTACCTTTACAGATAGACAAGTGAATGGTTCATAAGGATAATCTCTTTGTCCTGTTTCTCTAAGTCCCTTACCAAAATGTTCTTTGCTCCCCTTCTGCCTCCCTCTTCATCCTTCTTGATTAAAAATAATAAAATTAATAAAATCCTGGAGTCACCCATGAGAAACTATCCAGAAAATATAGAAATTACAGACAGCACAGTTTTGTTCCAGACTAGTATTGGGAATAGGATCAAATGGTGCTTCAGAGAGTGGTTTAGGAAGCAATAATGGGATAATTAACCCTAGGGAAATGTCTTGTCTGATCCTAGAAGTTTAGGAAAGCTTTACAGTGTGGAAATCAAAGAAATCAGTGATTTCTATGTCCAAAATAGCTTCTCAAGACTTAATGAAGCACAGTTCTAAAATAATACTAAGCTGAAGTTCAGTCTGATGTGGCTTTCTGTAAGACAAAAGCTAAACATCACTTTAATGTGACCTTGCAAACTGCACAGATTTAATTTCCTTGCTACCCCTGAGCACCTTTGTTCTTAGCTAGAAAATCATAATCGAAAGGCCCAGTGGGGCTGTAGGAACACGTGTCTCAGTGTAAAATGTGACTGTTTCTGAAGATGATGGTGCAAACGGTTGCAGGCAGTGACCTGCTGAACTGTGTGTACCGTGTGCTGGTGAACTTGCCCGTTGTGCGAGTTTTGGGCGTCTCGGGTGGACGTACAGAGCTGTGCTGGGTGCTGTTTCTGCCAGTCGTGTCCATGATGAGAACACACAGAACGGAGGTGGAGACGCTGAAGGACGTGGGAGGAGTCTGTTCCATGTGCCCTGGTGCAGGTGAGAGCCACCCCTGCACAAGCCCGGCCCGGTGTCCCCACAGGGCGTCCACTGTCCAAATCACAGCTCGCTCCTTTTTCCCTCCGGCCTCGTCAACCGAGCGTTTCTGTTTCTATGAATGTGTTTCACCTTTAGGACGTACAGGAATAGCGTGCAACGTTCATGGCTTACGTCTCCTTTAAATAGGTTTTGCCTTTCCTCCTGTTCAAGAAGGAGCCTTCTTCTAAGCAAGTGAGGGGGGAGGAGGATCTCTGCCTGCTTCTGCATTTCAAAAAGAATTTTGATTATTGGAAAGGGGAGAAAGATGCATAGCTTTCTGTTTAAATTATCCATCTGTTTTAACCGGGAAACTTCATATCTCCTAAGTTAGCACTTACTTTCAAATGTGTTGCAGCAACAGCCGTTGTAGTTTTATTTTCACTATGTAAAATAATTTAAGAATGAAATTAGTAAAACAGATAAATGCATTTTTTGTGGTATTAGCTCCATCTCTCTTTAGTTTCATTGTGTCCAAACATCTGGTGACGTGGAGCAGTAATATCTTAAATATTTTCACACCCTGGTGGGGCCTTTGTGTCAAGGACACAAACACCGACGCCTTCTCCTTCAGCCCTCTATCAATAAACAGAGCGCCCTCCCTCCTTCCTCGGCGTCTGGGCCGTTTCTGCCCCTGCTCACCTCCCTTCCAACGGGCCCCAACGGCCGGTTCGGCCGCGCGCGCCCCTAACGGCCGGTTCGGCCGCGCGCGCCCCCAACGGCCGCTTCGGCCGCGCGCGCCCCTAACGGCCGGTTCGGCCGCGCGCGCCCCCAACGGCCG
>PTEX01000043.1:2049141-2076882 GCA_003342815.1 Eudromia elegans
CATGTAAACAGAATAAACAGAGCAGTCACCCCGGAGGGTCATGTAGTGTATCATCGGTGTTTTTGCTGAGGTAGAAAAATAGCCCTTCTTGATGTGTTTTCAGTGCTTGGCCTGTTATTAAAATAAAGACACGGTTGGTTACAATATATATGCAATTGAACGTAGGCATTAAAGAGAATATAGGGTATCCACCCATTCGGTGACCTACGCATAATTTGATGTTTAGAGTAATTTTGGAACTCTAAGTTGCATCTGTGAAAAGCCACTGACAATTTTGAATTCAGGATTTAAGATTAGCTGTAATAAGATTTTATTTTATTTTCCCCCGCAACAGTTCCTCCGTATTTAGTCACCTCCCGCTTCCTCCTCCACCCCATGCCCGCGGCC
The DNA here is from genome assembly GCA_003342815.1 of Eudromia elegans. NCBI lineage: Eukaryota > Metazoa > Chordata > Aves > Tinamiformes > Tinamidae > Eudromia > Eudromia elegans. Next base: position 2,049,529 of record PTEX01000043.1, read on the forward strand.
ACGGCAGTTAGTAGATGCTGTTATAGCCTCTGTGAACTGAAGGAAAGAGGAAGAAACCAACATCTTTGAAAAAAATTTATTTTTTTTTTCTCCTTTTATAAATTGGGGTTTTTTTTTTTTTTTTCTGTTTTTTCTGTGTGTATTTCAGGGCGCGAACAGCTACGGACAACTTGGCCTTGGTCATAGAGAGGATGTGCTGGTACCTCAGTTGCTGACAAATTTTTGCTCCAAGGATCAAGGCTTTAAAAGCATTACGGGAGGAGGAGGCCACTCAGCGGTTGTCACTGGTAAAAACACTTGCACCTGAACGCATTTTTTTCCTCTCTGAGTGTCTGTTCATTCTGTGCTGCCACCTACTTGTGACCTCTGTTTCTGAGCAAGTACCTATTTGTGGTTGTAAAACAGGTTATTCCTCACCTGTTAAATGAATATTTTGGAGAAATTTATTTGTTTTGTTTGTCTCTGTGATTATTTTATGGCTATGTGAGAACTGTTTCTTAAGTTTATTCACTCCATAGCCTTGCATTCAAAGCTGCTATTTTTATTCTCTGCAGAGCAGGGAAAGGGGAGTCCAATGGCAGGTTATTTAGTTCTATAACGTTTTAAGATAAGGAGCAGAAAATAATATTGTTCTTTGGATGGTTCTGCTGTATATTATAGTTATGGAAAAGAAGGGCTGGGCTATGGAACAGACCTCTTTGAGAGGTGCCTGCTGTACAGCATGGATTGTGTCCCTTGATGATCCGGCTCTCCCTAGCTGTGCTCACTCAGGATGGAGATGTATTTCTGATGTGTCAGAAATAAGTGCTTGCTTTCTTTTCGCTTGCCTGCGATGTCTACAATGATATGTAATCACAGTCCATATATGTCATAGGGTCTTATGGTATATACTATTCTTTTTTTCTATTTTGTTGTGAACTGAGGCTTGATTTTTTTCTTTTCCCAGATGCTGGAGAACTTTATGTATGTGGCCGTAACAAAGAAGGACAGTTGGGCTTGAATCACACGGAGGATGTGCTGCATTTCACTTTGTGTACTGCCCTGTCTGGATTCCACGTGACACAAATTGCGTGTGGTTGGGACTTTACGATCATATTAGTAGGTAAATATACCTGGAGAAGTACTGTCACGTCAGGAAGCAGCTGAAGGCTCCATTTGCTAGTGCTTGTGCAGGGCACAGGTGCCTGTAGCTTCAAGAAACATACACTGCAAATTAAAGTGTTCAGTGTTCCTTGTATCCAAGTGAAATTCAGACCTTTACTGAATATGACTTGTAAGGCCTGAAGCCTGTGACCTCAGGAGCTTTGGCAGGAGAGACATTAGGCTTTTCTTTTGAGCTATTTGGCTGTGATATTTTGCCTGTTCTTTTGCTGGAACATTACAATGCTTTGCTCGTCCACAAATACAGTATCACGCCCCAAGCTGAACAGGGTCTAACATTTCATTTTGCAGGAACTGGCCTAGTTCTCTCCTGTGGGTCTAACTCTTTTGGACAATTAGGAGTTCCTCAAATTTCAGGTCCCTGCTTGATTCCACAAAAGATTGAGGTAAAGATTCAAAAGAAACTGTGCTTTACAACTCTGTTCTTTGATATTGCTTCCAACAACTTACAGAAGTGTCATGATCTTAGTGGGCTTTAAGTCATATTTTTCAACTACTGTTAATGGAGTCTCTTCTCTGTGAGAAGAGTAATAAATTCTCAGAGTATTCAGAGGTAGGGAAAAAGCTAGAACTGAGGTACTCTGTGCAAACTGAAATCACTCATCTCATGCACGTGTGTGTAGGTTTAGTGTCCTGTTGTGTGACAGTTCTGAGCAGCTGTCGGGATCGGTGGTACTATCAGCTGTGCTGTCAGTGGTCACAGGTTCTCCTACCTGGAAGCCTGATGGAGCCTGTTACTGCTGTTACGTTTGCTGTGGCATTTCTGCTGCAATTCTCAAGGAACACCAAGGTGAAATTAAGGAATATTTATTTTCTCAGAATTCCTTTATTCACGTAGTTCATGTGATTTTGACCATCGGTTTTCACTTATTGCTGTAATGTTGTAAACCACTTTCTGTGCTTGAATTTTCTGAGTTTTTTTCTATGTTTTATGCAGTTCTATATCATACAAAATGTTGCTATGCGCTGAGACATGTAGCCTTGAATTGTCGGAAATATTTTCATAGCTTGTATTTGGTTTAGCATATCTTGATTTGAAAGGAAAAAAAAAACCCACCAAAAACCAAAGAGCAACTGAAGTATTTTTCTCTTATGTGATTAGGCCCTGAAAGAGAAGGTAGTGACTGTTGCCGCAGGACTGAGGCATGCCCTTGCTGCTACAGGTAAATATGTAGTCTTGCTTTATAAATTCAATAATAAATGCATAGTGCTTCATTATTTGGAGTTTTTAATGGTTTTAAAAAAAAAATCTGTATTTTTTTCAACTTTAAGGGTAATTTTAAATGTTACAGGGAAAATACCACTGAGTGAGTGTTTTCCTGGGAATTTTCTTGTAAATCAAAATATCTTTTTACTGTTTTGAATTGATTAGTCATCTTTTTTAATGTACAGAAGAATTAATTTTGTTTTGTAGATGATGATTCAAAGTGGAGCTGTAAATAAAATGTTTTTAACAATGTATTTGAAGCTGATGTGGAAAAAGTCTAGAAATGAGATTTTTCTTTTATTGAAGGGACATAACTTTGAAAAATTGGTCCCCTGTGACTTTCTCCCACAGCCTGCTGTATATGTGTGGGAGGCTCATAACTTCTAAATATTTTTCCTGTCTTTTTATAGACTTCTAGGTTATTCATAGAATAACTGCAAAAATCACAACCTTCCAAGCATAGTTGGCTTGCAATTCAGAACACACAATTTTTTTCTTCCTCTCAATGAAGGTTTAATACAGGTTCCAGGTGCTTGAGTTGGAATGACGAGGAGAATGGGGTTTCTGGTGTTCAAATGAACATTGGCATTTAAGCTTCATTGAGCTCCAGGCTGATGGAGATTTGGATTCAGAGCTAGACCAAGTCTTTTTTTTTTTTTTCTGACTAGAAGACAACTGACTTGACGCCCTCAATGTGATAGACCTCATTAGCCAATTAACTAAATTAACTCAAAAAGAGAGAAAGTGCAGAAAACTTTTTTTTTTTTTGCTAGCAGCTCAACGCTTTTAGTAATAAATATATTCCTGAACTGTAACAGCAATGAAACTTCTGTTACTGAGTCCTTAGTAACTTCCTAATATAAGACTTAAAAGCTGGGGCAGATTGTTTAGTATTTTCTTCTCCTTCTTACCTGTCCAATGAGGCTACAACTGTTTCTTGCCCAAGGACTTCGCTAGGATTCTCCATGTGTTTTTGAAGTATCTGTCTGGCATAAAGGGCTGCTAAAGAACAGTTTCTTCTGGCGACAATGAAGTGAATGTGCTTTTAAAACTAGTTGCTATTGTCAGTGATTTTGTTGTCAGTAGATGGATTTTAATCTCTTCTGTTTGTATTTTCTTGGGAAAGAGAGTGGTTCAGTGTTTCAGTGGGGAACTGGCATGGCCTCTCGGGCAATGCGTGCAAGCCAAGGGAAAACTCTGCCACTCTTCTTGACAGCAAAGGAGCCCTGTGGAGTGATAGGTAAGAGGCTTGGGTGCTTCATTTGCTACAGCTTGGTATTTTATGTTTATGCATGAAGTATCTGCTATACAAATTTTATAAGGCTAATTTTTCTCTAGGCTTGGAAGAAGTGAAGGTGAAGAGAGTTGCTGCAAGCTCCTACCATTCAGTGTCACTCACAGGTAGGCCTCAGGTATAGAATTAAAATTCCTTATTTCTGCCTATAAAGACTTCTGCACTTTAGAAACTTTGGTGAGTTTTGTAAAGCTGGTAAAATTTTATGTGTTTTGGTGCACTTATTTGTTGAGGTTGGAGAATTAATTCGAAAGAGAAACTTATTTAAAATTATGAACTGTTCCACATTCCTGCGTCTTGTAGACATTTTGTCCTGGATTCTGAGAAATTTTTTTTTTTTTTTTAGAGTTGAATTCATGATTCAAGTTCTCTGAATTCTGCATGGTTATTCAGGGGCCAGGTGACTGGCCCCTGAATAGGTGACTCTAATAGGTGACTCTGAAGCAGTGCCATGTTGAGGGTGTAAGAGCGCACAGATCATTTAAAAGAGTAAGGATTTGCTTAAGTCGCTTATTTCCATAACTTCTACTATTTGTTTTTTGAACTGGAGGCAGTGTTCCTGTGTTGCTTGTTAAGTGTCTGGAATGGAAGTCTGAAAAAGTATTCTTTTAGGCAAAACTGGGAGAAGGAAAGCACTGCTGAAGCACTGCTGTCATCTTACATTTTTGAAGCATGGGAAATGTATTGAACCTTATGTAGAAAAGTCCTTAGCTAGCTATATAGAAACAGCATCTCAAGAAACACGCAGCCATCTGGCACCTCTGCCGTCATTACATGGAGCACTGGGGTGCATGCTCACCCAGACCTGCAGAGAGATTTAGTTGTATGGTGAGATGCTACAAGATGTGAATTCCTGAATTCCGAGACACAAAGTCTGTTTGCCACGAGTAAAGCAGAACTGTGAGGATAAACAGAATCTGCCGTAGCTAATTAACACGTTCTGTCTATTTGGGGAGTGAACAGATTACTCTCTAATGCTGTTGCTTTTTATTTAAGAGAGCAGTCTATTTGGCAACAAGGAGAGCAAGCTTACCGAAGTTGTGCCAAAGCTTTTACTATTGTAGTGCCAGTGCTGCCCGTCGGCCCGCATTAGCCTTTAGAGGGACCTGTTTTTTTCTGTGAGCTGCTCCCTGTAGTGGTCGGTGAGCGAGCTCTTGGGGGGGGGTCTTGCTCACTGCGCTGCAGTTTTCTTTGGCTCGCTACTGTGAGCCACCTGCTGGTAGAACATGAAACGCCTGTGAGGAGGCAGGCTTTGGAAACGGTTGCAAAGGTGGATTCCGGCGAACGTGAAAGGCAGCTCCTTTCAAAACAAAACAAAAAGGGTGAAGCTGAGTTGCTGCTTTATTTGTATCCAAACTGGCCTGATGTCTGCATTTATGTTAATATACTACTAAGCATTAGAGTCTTAAGTCTTCATTAAGACCTACTAGAAATGGGAATAGGGTTAGATCTGGGTGGCATTCTGGAGCATGTGCTTGTGCAAATTCCTATGGCAGCAGTGAGGGGTGTTGAGGGCAAATATTAGTGTACAAAATTCTCTTGCTAATGATCTAGTAGTGTTTTGAAGTATGAAAATACTCTTTTTTTTGTGATGGGTATTTCTTGCTTTAGTTGTGCATTTTTAGCCATGGATCACATTTCCTTGGAAAGTAACTGAGCAAGTTGGAGCAGGGCACATTAGAGAGACTGTCCCTGTTTATATGGAGTTACTGAACTTGCTCAAGCTGAAGGGGCTAGGAGAGAAATGGACAAAGCTGGAAACCTGCAGCTTGTGCAGACAGCCTGGGAGGTTGCAGGGTAGCCAGACATGCTTTGAAGAGACAGAACTTCCTGGGTACTGGAGGAAGGCTGCATTATTTGGAAATTAATGGAAGAGACTTCCATCCAATGGAATTAGGATGCGATTTGGAAAGTTATTGAAAGGATTGAATCTAAACCCTGGGACAGAGTCAAGAACCACCTTGCAGGGACAGACTGGGTGGAGAGAGAGAACTCTTTTTATTTTTGTTCTGAATCATCCATATGCATTAATGAGAATTTTGTTTCCTTTATTGATCTTCTAATCAAACTCAGCTTTTGCTCTGAAAGTTGGTCATCTTGCAGCATAACTGAGGTCTAGGTAGTTCAACTTCAAAGGTTGGTGAACCAATGCAACCCTCAAAAAACCCTACAGATGCTTCGTATGTTCCAGGTAAAATGTGTGTGCATGTGGTAAAGAGATGATAGAAAAACATACAGAGAAATTAACAAGTTAAATAAAACATTGTTTTTCAGCATATCATGCTGTATTGAGACAGAGCATGCACCTGATGGTATTCTATACATGTCACTTTCCACTAATTTTATTCCTGTATCTATTGTAGATGGAGGATGCCTGTATGTCTGGGGAAGCAACAAGCACGGGCAGCTAGTGAGCAAAGAGATCTTTCTTCTTATGCCCAAGAAGATAGAGACTTACTTTTTCTCACATGAAAAAGTAGCAGCTGTTTGGAGTGGATGGACACACTTAGTGGCACAAACAGGTAGGTTACCCAAGAAGCAGCCATATTTGGTTCCTGTGCAATAGATTATCTTTATTACAGGCAAAATTACTTCTAAAATGTTTTTTTTTTTCTTACTGCTGTTAGATACGGAGAGTTTGCAGTTCCACCTGAATTGAGGTATTTTTCTGAAAATGTTGGGGGCAGATATCCTTCATTTTTTTTGTCCCTCAAGTATTGTGGTTATTTACCATGCATGTTCACAAATACAGTAGCACATGCAGGCATGTACCAGTCAGATGCATCCTCTGTGCACTATCAGCTTAATAGCTTTCCAGAATATGTGAGAACTTCTAAAGATTGTACAATTGGACTTATGAATGCCCCTATGGAGAGAAGAGCTTGAAAAAGTTCTTTCAGAGGATAGAGAGGTAGGAAAAGGTGTCTGCAGCTTCCAAGATACATGAGACTATTCCACAGGAAGATATGGGCAGAACTATGATCCAGGGCACAGGTGTTACAGAGAGGGAGCCTGATGCAAGGCTGTGTACTAAAGGCAGGGAGGCATAGGTGTGAAACATTCCCAAATCACCTGAGTCTGAGTTGAGATCTTAAGAATGGGTATAGTTCATCTCTCTCTGCTGCTACCACCTACTCTAGGATGACATGGGTTGGTTAAAACAAATTGTGTGGCTTTGCACAGATGCATTAGCGTTACTGTATTACAAGCCTAGATTTCAGTGCCCTTATTTTGCGCTTTATTAAAGTGTTTATTTGACTTGTGAATATATAATTTTTTCCTGTCTTGTGGTGTGTGTTTGTTTCACTATGGAATAAAATATTGAGGAATCACTGGCAAAAAGGGTCACTGTTAAACATGAAGTCCTTTCAAGGTGAAATGAAATCAAATGACTATGGAAGCTGTGCATCCGTAGCTTTCTGGGAGCCTTTCTGCTGAGGACAGTGTGGGAAGTGGTTATGTTTGCATAGTTGTAGGGTTATGCTCTTTTCTGGCAAGAGATAAAAGGAAGGTTGTGTGGTAGTGGTAGTATTCATGTGTAAAAGGGTGGCTGATCTAGTGAAAGTAATTGGAATATATTTGTACTGTTGCTCTGCCAAGTAGTGCAAAGGCAGGAGGAAAAATGGAGAAAAAGGTGGGGTATTTAAAACATTGTGTTCACATGTTAACAGTCTGTGCAATTTACTGCTACTGTTGCATACTGTGTGGTGAGCTAGTTAAGACCAACAGAAGAATGAAATTCTTCCACAGAACAACAGAAGAGCCAGAGTTATTAGCTGGATCAGTGTTGCATGTGGCATTGCTCTTCCTTTTGTGTAGTGCCAGGTGAGGGAAAGAAGAGAGGGTGGAAAGGTTTTTCCTGGAATCATGTTGTGCTTGGAAGAGCCTATTGATCTGTCCTGATATCTTGTTTGTAAAAATGAATCTACAAAAGGAGCCGCAGATCTGTCACCGTTATTGAGATCTGTAATTATGGCACTGGTTCAAGGAGTGCTTAGCATTTAGCATGCAGATATTTGGATTTAAGTGGGAGCTCTTGCGTGCTCGTAGGTCAGCATGTACTTCAGTATCTTATTAAACTGGTACTGTAAATCCCGCAGTAGTTGCACAGTAATACCCCTGCTCTGTGAGAAAAATGTCTGTCTTAATTACAATATATTTTGAACTCTTGGTACTGGAATTCAGAGGGATATGGTGCATGATTGGGAAAACAAATTGACTAAGCATTCTGTTTCATAGTATTCATTGTTGGCATCAGAGAACAAGAGTGGTGTCATGTAGAAAAAAAGCATCGCTTTGTCTGTCCTCTTAGCTATTTAAAAGCTGTATTTGAACTCTGATTTTTAAGGGATGCTCTCTTGAGAATTTGAACAAGAATTAATGCTATGTCTGTGCTGCTCGGGAACTTTTCAGGTGGAATAAAAGAATTAGTCTCAGACTGTGTGCTTGTTGAGAGAGTGCTTATGATGATCTTATTCAAACAAGAATGGTAGAGAGAAATGTTAGTATAACCTAGTTTTTAAAGAGAGAGTATTATGAACATGATTTGCCTTGCATCACTGTATCTTAATAATGAATAATCTTTAAGCCAAATTTTAATGTGTAGTTCATACTTATCCATGGCTATCACAGGAATAGACTGAGTATTTAATATCTGATTTTAAGAGGAAAAAAGTATGTTGGGTGACTAACAGAGAAGGGTTTTTTGTCATGAATATATGAAATGAATTTAAATAGAGATAAGCCTGTGAAAACTGGCCAAGTGGTGCTGAAACTGAATTTTATGCATTTAGAATTTTAAATCTCTTTGAAAGCCAGTGTACTTGAACCTGAATCATTCAGAATAAGATTGTGAATGGCCCTTGGCAGCCTATAGATACCTGGGGTGTTCAAGGGTTGCTTAACTGCAAGACAGAGGGTGAGCTAAGCACTTAGCTGTTTCTGAAAGGGCACTCTATGCCTTTGCTTGAATTTTCAGTTGTCTTAGTAACAGTGAAAATGTGAAAACCTTCAGATTTGATCCCTTATTCTTCTTCAGGGTAGAGCTGTCTCTTTGGGACTGTTCCTGTTTTGGAATTTTCAGATTATCCACCATAAAAACAAAAGCCTTAAAACCTCACAAAAACCTTCAAGATGGCTACTTTTTCTACCCTGGTTCCCTGTTCCTGCAGGAGCTGTACAGTTACACTCTTAGAACTCCTTCAAAAATAAATAGCATAATTCTGCTACCAGTGGCGGTGCTAGTCAATGAGAATTGGCCAAAAAAGACTAAGGTCAAGACCGTTGTTGCCATTTTTTTTACTGAGTGTCTGATGATAAGGTATGAACTTGTAGTATCTTTGGTTTGTTCACTGTTTTCTGTATTGACATTTATGTCAAGTGACTTTCTAGGCATGCGTTTCAATAAGGACAAAGCAGTTTTGCTATTGCTGTCTATAAAAAGGACAGAAGATCTGTGTCCTTCCTGCTGCAGACTTCAAGTGCAAGAGTTACTGTCTTGAGGCAACTGCTCTGTGAAGTGCCTTACTGTCCTTCAATGCACTCTGCAATGGCACCAGGAGCACCACTGCAGTGTGAATGATATTATTTTTAATTATAATGAGCATCTCCTTTGCATTGCTCTGCCTAACAGTGTCAACTTGAATTCGTGGGCCTCTTCTAATGATAAAACCTCTTTGAGTGAAAGAGCCCAAAGGTGAACATGAAGGCAGGGGTTATTGCTTAGATCATTTAAATGAGCTGAATCGTGGCCTATATTGCAGAAGATTTAAATCAGGCTTCCCTGGAAAAGGGTAGAACTGATATGACTTGAAGGCAAACCTAATTATAGCGAGAAAGAAGTCTTTAAAGACTTGGAGGTGAATCATCAGCTTCAATTCAAAACAACTTCTTTATTAACTGGGATATCTAATAAATAAGCTTCCTAATCTGACCTGTTTTATTGTCCAAGTATTCTTCTGACTAATTTATTTCTCATGTGAATTTTTCATATTTTTTGTGTGTCCTTCGTTGCTGGGGCTGGCGAGAGGCTGCTGCTGTGACCCGAGCAGTGCGGTTTCAGCCCGCTAGATGTCCCTTCCGGGTCTGCGCTGAGTGAAGTCTGCAGCCTGCCCCGTGCTGGGAATGAGAGCTCCCGAGCCTTGAAATGCTCAGCAGTTCCCACGAGTGCAAAGAAATCCTGCTGCTGCTTTTTAATGGCTTGTGTGTGGTACCAGTGAGACACATAGTTGATGGGAACTGGTTTTATCTCTTTGACAGTAGGATCTGACACGATGACAGTATTTTATCTCCTTGATAGTATGACCTAGCAAAAGGAACTGCATTTGGGAAATGGTGTTTTGAATTGTGAATAGCTGAAAGAGACCTTGTTGACCTTGTTGAAGGTAATTTGGGTTTACTTAATGTTGTTACCTGCTCATACCTGCTGTATTAAAAACAAGGGTCAAAAACCTAATTTTGATATTACTGGTATTAAAAATTCCCTTTAACTCACTTTTCACTCTATACTTTTCTGTTAAAAAAAAAAAAAAAAAGTTGTTTTAGAAAAGATCATATCCAAAGGACAGAATGGATTCTGTGTTAGTCTGGTTTCAGTAGCTAATGTTAATGAAGGAAAAGCTGCCATTAAGGAGCATCTTGTTCCTGGAGTAACTGCTTTCACTTTTATCCATTCTTGCTATGTGTGTGTTGTTGATCTGACTATTGGGCTTGAAGGAACTGAATGCTAAAATGTCCTACCTGTGCTGCATGTAAATGTGAATTCTGCACTGGTAATATGAGAGAGCAGAGTATGTGGTTGTTTTCACGCTGTATAAATTTGGACAACCCAATAGGATGCCATAGGACAAAATGTGGTAGGAGAAACCTTTGTTTTTCTGAGTAGGGCTGGTATGTTTGTGTGTAAATTTTTATACATATGTGTATGTACATATATGCATATGTGTAGAATGCCTAGCTAAAACTAGTTAGGACGAGTGCTAGTCTGCATAGTTGAGGGCTGAGGTATTTCCAGTTTTAAGAAATGTGGGTACCCATTTGTGATTCCCCAGAGTCCCCTCAACTTTGTCCTGGGCTTCAGTAGAAAGCTGCTCTGCGATGTGACGCTGCAGTTTATTCAGTATCAGTATCATTTATTCAGTGTCAAAGAAATTAACCCATCTCTTTATATAAATGTTGCCTGCACAGAAAAATGGGGGAGGATGATCTGTCCTGGTTCCATGATCATCCTTCTCACAGTCATTTTCCACTGCTACATTAAAGAATGTGGCTGACAGTTTTCATGTATGGTCCATTGGTTTCTGTCATTATTCCCATGGAGAAGCAGCTGTGTGCTCAGTGACATCTTTCTTATAGCATGGAGAGGGGAGCAGTTGCCTTAACTTTTTTTCTTTGTTGGGATCCACAACTGTGAGTATGTCTTTTGTGCATTTATGATTCAATAAAATCTGTAAAGAAAGATATTGAATCAGGCAGAGTGTTCATAATTCACTCTTCCTGAAAGATGGTTCATCCCATGGACCTGCATCATCCTTTTGTGCTTCTTTCTGACATGGCCCACTGAAAAAGCTTATTTTTTGCCGATGCTTCCCATGAACCATACAGATTTAACATGGAGTTCTTCAAAAACATCCTTCAGGCAGATACATATCTAGCCTTGTGGTGTGAAGTGCTGTCGTCTTGTGTTGTTTGTGGTGATGTTATCCCCATAAAGCAATTGAAAATGGTCAGTGGAGTCTCCATTAATGATGCTGTTGTGGTAGTGAGCTGTTTCCACATGATGCTTTCTCATATTGGTGTTCAGTGCACAGCGTGACGGTTGGAGGGATATGTCACTTGCTTTGTGCCAATAGGTGACAGTCAAACACCTTGATTTTTGGAGCCCCCAAAATTCTTTTTAATGTGGAAGAGCTGTATTTCCTGTGATGAGGTTTGGGGAGAACATGTAAAATATTATAAATTAGCTAAATGAAAAACTTGAAGTTGATAGGACCCCCTTCCCTTCTCCCAACTTTGCAGAACCTGTAAAGCAAGTGTTTAAAGGAAAGTTTTTGTTGATCTGTGTTGTGCTAAGGGAATTCTAAGTAAAATGTGGTTAATTCACTTGCTTTTCTGTTGTCTCTAGAAAGTTGTTCTTACCTCCTCTTTATGATACAGCAGCTCAACATTATGAAGTAATGGAAAGTGTGCCCCATAATCCATGTTCCTTGCTGTCATACTAAATTACTGGTGTGCCTGGTGAGGCAAAGCAGCAAAGATTCTCAGCTGAAAGAATGTGGGCTCCAAAGCCAGGAGTCATGGCAACAGAGGAGGTTTTGCTAGTTAATCCAAAATGTGTTGTTTAATGTTACCAAGATGTGCTAGTGTGAAGCTCAGTAGCTTGTGCTTGCCAAAATGTAACCCCTAGAAACACTTTCATCTGGTGGTAGGATGTATGTGTCTCTCTTTTTGGTCTTTTTGGATGGAGTGTTTCAGGTACAGTGAACACATTAAGATGCGCTGGAGTTGCCTGGGTGCTGGGCTACTATTCTCTTGATGAGGGTCCAGGTGGTTCTGGCAACTCTGCTAGGATGCTCTGACGAAGTGGAAGATCCACCTCTGCACTTGATAGCTTGTCCCAGTGCTGAGACTCCAGCTGTAAGACAAATCAGAGAAATGACAGAGTGAAAAGAGTCAAGGTGAAGGTGACAGGCTGGAAGGAATGTGGTAGGAGAATAGGTTGCTCGCACTAAGCTATGTGTTTGCTCTAAGGCTTTTTAGGCATACTTACTATACCTAAGTAGGAAGGTCTGTTACAGGTAGAGTTACTCATGTTAGAGTGAATAAAGTATAACCTTGGCTTCTGAAAAATACTGAGAAGCATGAAATCAGCAGGCAGAATTGTTATAATTAATAGAAAACTCTACTAACGTTCACCTTCTGCACGTGTTACAAAGAATGTCACATAATGAATGTATGAGAGAGGACTCTCTCAGATGTTTGGTACAGCTTTTCTCTGGCTAGGTCTCATGATCTGAAAGTATTCACAATCATCTTGCAAATGATTTCCAATAAAAAGAAAGAAAAAAAGCACATTGTTTTGCATTGATTTGCTTACTAAGTCTGTGATATCTTGGAGAATTATGACTATGATTGCTGCTGTTTTTCATCCACTTATAAATGCCGTAATGTAGTTTTCAATTATTGAAATTCTTGAGCTGAAAAAGTATATTTGTTCAATATATATTCAAAAATGTGCATGTTACTGAAAAGTGAGGCTTGAGAAAGAATAACTAGGTTGTGAACTTTTGTAATGTGTTTTGTGCAAGCTTATAGCTTGAAGTTGCATGTTAATGGATAATACAAGGAAAAGATGCAAAGATGGAATAAAAAAATGAAAAGACTGTTAGTACTTGGCTACTGTTACAACAGATCAGGCCAGAGATGGTGCGACTTGAGTCCCTTTCTTCTCGACTCCCAGCTTGTAACTCAGTTTGTGGTCCCCTGTGGGTCCCCTGCAGCCTTAGCTGCTTGCTGAGGTGCCATCCGTCTGCCGGAGCACTTGGGTGTTGGGCTGCGCTGCTCAGGGACGAGTGTGAGCAGGAGGGCTGGCTGTGGCTCTGCTGCTGGGAGACCTGGGCCAGCACCCTCAGGCCTGTGCTCTCAGCAATGACATGGAGATGCCTTCGGTAGCTATATAGCGAATGTAAATGTTCATTCAGAGGTGAGAATAAAATTTCATGCAGATATTTCTGTTGATTTGTATGGTTAAAAACCAATCTAGAGCAAGTGAGCTGCTGGGAGAGGAAGGGGCCTGAGCATCCTGCTACCACAGGAATCACAGTGGCAGCAGGAGATGAGAACTTTTGAGAACTTTTGTCGCCAGAGGCTGTGACACTGCTGCTCAGTGCAGACTTCGGAGCAACCCTGGGGGAAAAAAATCTGGACAACATGTGAGCTCATGTGCCGAGATGGTTTTAACAGTCTCAGGGCTGTGGTGAATATAAATTAAAGAAACATCACTAAGATGTAGAAACTTTTGATAGATAAATTACTTAATGAAAACAAAAAGATCTTGTCAACCCTTATCACATTTAACTAGAAATATATAGTGATTTATTTACCCTGACTGCTACTGTGATCTTTTTGGAGCAAAAAAAAAAGACAGCTCGGAGTGTTAGATTTGGCAATGTCATATGATGTAGTGGCATGGAGCTGAATAATGATGAGATTGATTGAAATGATGGCAATCCAAATCCTCTAGTAATGTAAGGGATTGATGTGAAACAGACAAATGCTGAAAACTACCTAAACTTTGCAGCTGTGCTGAGGGGCTATAACATGATCCCAGACAAATTATTTGACCACTTAGCTATGGTAGGGGTGCTTTACACCCATTTGACTTAAAATAAAAAGCTGGAAGTTTATACATAAATGTTTCAGCCATGGCATAATAGCTGATATGATCTATTTAGCAAATGACTGCCAAATATACAAAATATGTTTATTCACCACTCTCTTTTTTTTATGGTCTTTAGGCATGCCTTTCGCCTCTTCAAATGACAGTTTAAACCTGAATATATGCTCTGTTAAAGCATTTCATAATGAACTTGTTACTAAACTCGGCTTTTGAGAGGACCTGCATACATGTACGTGATCTGTGCATGTATGTGCATTGATGTAAAGATCTAGTTGAATCTTCAAAACATTTTAAGGCTATTGAATAGTCTTTCCATAATCTTTAAATGACATTTTCTGTTTTTAATTTTAGAAATTAATTATTCAAGCTTAAGGCTCAGTAATGAATCTTATTATTTGAGTAGAGATAATGTTTTCTAGTATATAGAGTGAGCTGTGAAAATGCAGCTTAGTGGGAGCTTCTGAAAAACAGCACCTTTTGGGACCTCTATCTTTCTACAACAGAAAACAAACAAACAAACCCCAACAGTCAATCCCCCTAACTGGCTTGTTCTTGTGTTCATGTACTCCCAAACTGTGAATTTAAGATAAGACACTGTAGAGTACAGGAGACATCAACCATTGTGAATACAGAGTACCTGATTTGTAGGCCTGTAGAAGGACTTTGTCTTTTTAATGAGACCTGCCAGAAGAGCCTCTGTACTTGTTTTATTGGGTAGTTAGACTGGTGACTTTTCTTGCTCAAATGCTTTGAGGTGCAGGAGTTATATAACAGCCTAGCCCCAGGCAGGAGGAAAGCTTTCAGTTGGGCTTTTGTGCCTGCTGAATTGCCCATGTCTGTTCAGCTGCTAGGGAGGACTCCAGGCTACCCTAACCTGAAGTTGCATCTGTGTGTCTTGATGTAAGCACCAGCAGTGAGCTTCAAGCACATGAGAGTTTAATGTATCCGTATTTGTTCAGTTGACTTAGCTGCATTTATTTTTATTATTAATACTCTGAAAATACAATAACAGCCTCTAAACCAACCTTTGAGTCCATATATACAAGGATGGTTAGCAGACAGTGTCTTTTCATGTTGTGTTTGTGTGTTTCTTAAGAAAAATTTTAAGTTGAATCAGTTTTCTGTTTCTTTCTGTGCCACTCTGTGGCTCAATTTCCTTAAATAGAAGATTGATTTTTTTTTTTAATACAGCCTATAAAAATATTTATTTGCTCAACAAATATTACTGAAATCCAAGCCTGATGGTGAATTTCTACTATATGGTAGGCAGGTATATTAATTTTGCCTTGAACTTTGAGTTACGTTGGTGTGGCTCTCCAGCTCCATTTTCATTTTGGCGGTATATTTTTGCACAGTGAACAGCATAGCTGCTAAGAGCAGTGATGCAGAGGGGCCTGTTCTGCGGCCCAGCAGCAAGTGCTTGTTGGTGAGTGAGGCTCAGTCTTGGTGCAGAATGGCACTGCAGAACAAATGGATCACTCCTACCCTGATGAAACTTTGAAGGTGACTTTGCAGTCTTCCGTGTGCATTTATGGTGGTTTTGAAAACCTCTGCTTTTGGAGAGGAACAATGAGGAGGAACGACGCCAAGCCCTGATAGAGAGCGGGCGTGATCTGCCAGGCCTGTGGTAGCACTAGGCATGGTAGCTGCAACTCAGGTGTCATTCCTTCCCTTTCCTGTAGGTGCTATTTAAGCTTCTCTGTAAATTATGTCTCTTAGTGAGTACATTGTGTGTGGCTGAGTCAGGCCTGCACATCGAGAGAACTTGTGCTTACCTCTCTTGGGATGTGCTTCAACTTGTGGGGATGTTCTGCTGCCTTTAAGAGCTCAGTTGCTTCAGGTGTTCTATCATTTTCTCAAAGTCTTATTCTCCTCAGTGTCAACTGTCAGAAATAGTTTTATTTTTGCAAAGCTTTTGTGGAATAGAAGGTGGTACTGCAAATACTGTATTGCTCTTCTCTGAAGTCAGGGGTTCATGTGTCCGGCCAGGTGGAAAAGGTTACCTTTGGGGAAATGTTTCCATGCATAACATTTATTGGCATTGCTGTAGTGTATAGCAGTATCACTTGCATCTCATTTTCTGCAAGCAGACTGGCTCATAATCATATGGCAAGCTTTTGAAATTCTCATTTTCTTCCTCCAGTTTTCTGTTTTAAGATACCAATAGCTGTATTCCTGCCACCATGTTACTCCTGAAATATCCTTGTATAGGCTTCTCTGACTCTTATATTTTCCTTTATTGATCATGACAGGCTGCTTTCTAATACCAGAACTCCTATGCTACATTTTGACGTGCTTGCAAAGTCCGTGAACACTTTGCTTCATGCTGAGTGTGTTTGATTTTGGTTTGTTTTTGGTTTTCTTTCTCAAAATTGAGCATGTAGATTTTGGACCTTTAGATTTGAGTGTAGCATTGCAAAAAATGGTGATAACTTGTCTTGTAAATCAGCTGCTACCGTCTCCCTTGTGTGGAGTGTAAAGACAACCATTTTGGGAAGAAAAAACACTTTATTGCTGTCGTGTCTGTTCTTTTTGTTCATTTCTTTTTGCTTAAGGTAACTAGAGATTTAAAAAAACCCAGAACACTATGGGCATGCGCAGACAGAAGCTGATAGCTAAAATGGTGGCTGTGCTTGATGACAAAATTGGTTATTTAAAAGTTTCTGTGATTCCAGAGCTGTCTCCAACTGGCCTTGGGACTGGAGCGCCTGTGATGAACTGATCCTCAGCAGATGCAAGTCTGATGTGTTCAGGTGGATGTGCAGTGTCTGCTTTTTAAGCTTTTCACTTCTGAACAGCAGATGACTCCCCACCTGACCACCTGCTTCAGGGCAAGAGCAAACTTGGGGTGTGTGCGCGAGCTCTCCAGCCCCAGCACCCTCTGTGAAACCTGAATGCTGGCATTGCTTCTCTCAGCCAACATCCGTTTCAATGTTGGAGTGAAAAAGGCCCTGAAGCACCAGGGCCTTATTCTTTTCAGTTTTGTTATTGTTCCATATTAACTCCGTAAAATAGTAGTACAGAACTGAAGCTCTTTTAGAGAAACATCCAAACTAGGCTACACAAATGCAATTCCCTCTGCACACGGTGGTGCAAATTTCTCTACGAGAGGGATTTGCATTGCATTCATACAAGAGTGTTTCTATAAGCAGAAACATTTTCATTGCTAAACTTCCACACCAAATTGTGGCTCTAAAGCGCTGGCAGTAGCTCACGGTTAGTCTCATAATCTATGAATTCCAGCAAATTGGAGGGATGAGCTGGAACAAGGAGGCAGGAAGCTTGGTAGCTGGCTAGTAAGTTCTACTGGATGATGGAAATTTTTAGGGGCATAAGCGACATTTAGATACTTCCACCATTGTGCAGCTGCTTAGACCTGTCCCTTCTCCCTTAGCAGTCTCCTGCATGAGAAATGTCTTTCCCATACATGGCTTGGGGTGAAATCACATGGTTTTTCCATGCTATTTAACTCTTACTATCTCTTGGGGAGTTAGTGGGAAGATATTCTTGACGGAGTCCATTATATTATTACTCATTCTTCATGCCCTAGATGGGAGCTCTCCCTCCCATCCTCTCGCCTGTTTTGTTCCTCTGGTCAGTGAGAATGCTGCAGCTCTGGCTGCTCTGCCTTGGTGCCGTGTAATTGCTGTCCTTATAGTTCTGGTCCTACTCAAAAAAGCAGGGCAATCTTCTGGGAGGCCTTGAAGGTGCTATTTTTGTTTTTGTGATGTTGTTCTTTTGCTGGTACTTTTTAAGAATGAACTAAAGTTATGGTTGAATTCCCATATGGTATAGATCTCCCTTAACTGCTCCTGGGAACAGCTGAGAAAATTAAAAATGCTTAGCAAGTCCCAGAACTGGGCATCTAATGTGCTCTTTCTTTATGGTGTTTCTCTTTAGACATCATGCCTGGGGCTTATTCTTCAGAATTGCTCATGTCTGAGGCATGTTATCTAGTGAAATCTCTGTCCGAAAGGTCTCTGAATATGCTTGCTCTTAAGAATGCATCTTGTGGGCAAGAGGAAAAAAAATCTCGGTTCTTCTGTAGGTTCCCATTTCACAGGGTATTTCTTATGCTATTTCTGCATCTGTCTATCTACAGTGTGCCCTCAAGTCCTTTGACAAGGTAAATATTAGCTCTGGGAACTTAATTACCTTCCCTTCGTTTATCTCTTTTAGACAGGTGCCTGTTCCCTTTTAGTCTCAGAAGGCGATGGGATATTGAGATGAACAGGATCACTTGCGCTCTCTGCAGCTGGGGAATGTCAATGCTTGCTTGCAGATTCACAAACGCTTGCGAAGTTGGGGCATAGGTAATGCTGCTTCCAAGCTGATCTAGAAAACATACATATACTTAAGGTGACTTTCTATAGTTTATAATCTCTGCATAAAATTATTTCTGTAGTACCATGCTGTGGTAAGCCTAATGAAATCGGACCTAGACCTTGCTTCTGAGGAAATAATTGTCTGAACAATCCCTTTACAAACAAGAAATAGGAAATAAGATGCAAGAAAATCACTGTGAATAAATAAAAGCATTACTTTGTCACAACAGTTCCATGGTGTTGTGTTTTCAAAATGATATTATGATTAGTAATCATTTGTCTTTAATTTTCTGATGAATGTTGGAGAGGTGTGCTGGACTGCAGTAGCAGGGGAGATGGCAGCACAGAGGCCTGTGTGGAAGGAAGCATGTAGCAGTGCAGAAGGGCACGCAGGTATAAATATAGCGCGGCAGTAAAAGCGTGTGACTCATTCTGCTCTGGTAGCAGAGGGCTCAATTTATTTGCAGAAGTACAGAACAAAAACCCTACAGTGTACTACGATGCGTTTGCAGATAGTTTTTGGTGGCTGGTTAATGTTTTATGCATCCTGGCTTTTCTAGAGGTATCACCAAATTGTGCTTCGATTTTTTTTTTTTTTTTTTTTTTTTTTTTTTTTTTTTTTTGGTTAGGCCTATGGTTTTAGATGAGGAGTTGAGCCCTCTATTGAACCTTGAATGCAGCAGTTCTGTTTGCTGGGTAAAGATGAGTTAGATTTGTTTTTAATCATGTAACTAAATTTAGGCAGCGATCTGCATTTTAAGGCATTGCTATTAAAAGTCTAAAAGGGAGATATGTATCGTAGTTTGAATTTAAAATGAGCTAGAGGCACAGCTGGTGAGGCAGTCATGACTCTAATCATGAGTGGAAAGAAATGAGAAGGGAATTTTCTCATCTTGCAGGATGAATACCAAGTGTGTTAGGTGGCTTAACACCCCTCTTTGTTTCACGATTGTATGGACTTTATAGCTGGCAGAAATCCTATTTTGGGGGGCCAAGGCCATATATCTATTTGTTATCAGCAGTATGAACACAACTGTACAAATATTAAATTTCTCAGACTTCAGTTTTCTTCAGTTTATTCGGAGCTTCATGTGACACTTCAGTTTTCCAGTTGTCTTCTAAAATAAATCAGTTCTTGTCCCCTTGTGTTTGGATAATCCTGGTAACTAAACGTTACCCTTCTTGTGGCAAAACCTCGTGTAACTATGGGAGCAAAAATGAACAAGCTTCATTGATCTGTTTTTTCTTTTTTTTTTTTTTTTGTTTTATGAATAGAAATCAAAGCTGTTTATGTGTTAAATGATGTTGAAATTCCTATTAGAAATGGATATATTGGTGAAGTGCATGATCAGCTTAGCATAGCTGCAAGTCATCTCTATCCTCCCCTACAGAATATTAACTTAATATGGCACTGCCTCTTGCACTTCTTGCTGTTGCCAAACTCCCATTTCATAGGTCATTTTTTGGCCAGGTGAAAAAAGAGCTTACCTTCCTCTTCATCATGGAGGTTTCTAGCACAGGGCCAGGGGGTGGCCTGAGCTGAAAAGAACCGGTTGTGCCTCAAGTTGCTCAGGTAGCCTTGGTGCCAACTGTTACCTAAGGAGTTCTCAGTCTGTGCTCTAAGATTTGATCTGTACTAAAAGCTGTGACAGTCCAAACTTTGTGTCTTAGAGAGTGTCTTTCATCCAAATTGCTTTACCTGTCTTACTGAGCATTTTCCATTAGATTGCATTGTCATCCGAGTCTTGGGTCTATCTAATATTTTTATATTTTTGGAAATTTCTGAGAGACGACTGGATAATATTCCTTATAGTGTACTTGTTTACATGAATGGTGTGCAGTGGGGTTCCTCCTGGCTGGCTGAAATTTTCTTTCACAGTGTGCGTTTGGCTCCTGGGATGTTGTTTTTTCTCTTTTCCTTTTTCCCCTTCTGTTTTTGTTGCCCTTTGAAGCAATAAAGATGGATCACAGTGGGAAGCCACTGGTTCGCTGCATGAGACACTGATACTAGCTGTGTGAGATGCTTTAGGTGCCTGGTTGGTGTGTCCTGTTCATAAACTTCTTTGCACATTTGCAGGCTTCCAGGGTAGCTCAGAACAGCAGAAATTTTAGGCCTGCTTGAACCATGTAGGAATCCCAATTGACAAATCCATCCAGGAACTGGTGATGCCCTTCAGGTTCCTGTAACACGTGATTAAAATTGTCTTCAGCCAACCTGGACCAGGGGAGGTGTGTTTTTGTTGTTGCCTTTTTTCCTAGTATGAAAGGTGTTAGGCATAGAAAATGGAAAGTAGTCTGTAAATACCAATTTTTAATGTGTGCACCTGTGAATTTTCATGTGAAAGGAGGCATTAGGAATTTTCTTCCTAATTCAGCTTTGAATAAGATTAAGCATTCACTGTGAATATCCAGAGCTCATTTGCAAAGTAATTGTTAATGCAGCCATGAATTAAGATAACCCAGATGAACTCTTTCATCTAGTATTTATGAAAGGGTAGTTCAAAGCATGTTTGGAGACTGAATAAATGCTTCAAGGAGATAAAACTAGTGCAATCAGGATATTATCTTAGAGCAGGAAAAAATGATATGAGATGAAGCTGAATCTATGTGAAAGTAGGTAAATTGCACTGACCCTGTTTGCCTGTTGTTTAACAGTGAAACAGACCTATTTTTAATACCAAAATGGATATTTCATTGATGATTGTCTCCAAATATTTATATGGCTTAGCAGATGGATTGGGAAAGTGCTAAAAAAAGGAAAAGATAACATGCTGTACATCCTCAGCAACAGCATAAAGCAGCACAGTAAGAGCTGCAGTCAGGAAGCAAACTGGAAGTGCTTTATGTAGTGTTGCTAGACTTGAAAAATCTGAAGGTTCACAACTCTAATTTTGTAATCTTGAGGCTGATTTTTCTAATCTTGAGGCTGTTCTCAACCAACTGTGCTTGGCAGTAGCATTAGGGCAGGAGGAAGATTTGGAGAAAAGGCAGAGGAGCCTCTGTGATCCCAGGCTCGTGGTGCGGCGTCCCAGGCGCTTGGGTGAGTATGTGTCCCCCTTCACACAGATCCTTCGGGGCTCTGGTGCTGCGTGTTAGGTGATCTGCTGGTGTCTCTCATGTGGGCGGCTCTTCTGGCGGTTCAAAGAACAGCAGGAAACGTCATCTAGGTCTGTGACACCTTGTCCAATGTAGCGTATTGTTATATACCATATATACATTTATTTAGGAGACTGCTGGAGAATGTTTCTATTTTCATCTTCTGCCCTGTATCCTGCTCTCCGAGCTCTGGGAAGAGCCACGCTGTTTGCTTGCCCTACTCGAGATGTACCCGCAGCGAGTGCAGGGTTGTGTCTATTGCTCCTTGTTGCCACGTGGCAGCAGAGCCGGTGGTGCTGCCTGCTGGAGTGTTTGCCTGATGCTAAAAAGAACAGCTGCAATGAAGTCAGGTTGGACAACATGGATGCTCAGTTGAGCAGTGGTTGAACTGGGACGCTCCTGCTCAGAGCATGGGAAGAGCAAGCTCTTGCTAAGCATCGTCAGTATCTTCAGAGCACTGGAAAAGCTTTCCAACATTTTGTGCATCTTCCTTGCTCTCAGTTTGTAGAAGTAGCTCCTGCTTCTTATGCTCTTTTACTATATAGAGTCTGGTATGAAATTCCTCATTTTCTGATGCCTCTACCACTTCAATGGTTGATGTATTCTCTGTCCAGTTGACTCATCACTGTATATGTTTTCCTAATTTCTAATTAAAAACTGTTCTATTCTAATATTAGACCAACATTCCTTGTTATATCACCCTTCGTTCTTAAGTAATTCATCCTGCAACCTCCTTACTCCATATGACTAATGTCTTTTTCTCAAATATTTTTAGAACATTTTAAAATACCATCTATATTATAAGTGGCACAGAAGCAATACATTTCATTACAATTGCTTAGCACTTTCTGTCATAATTTAGTGTCTTTTTTTTTTTCTTTTTGCTTAGGATTTTGACAGGACTTTAACCTTTTTGGCTGGAATTTTCCATGCATTGGTGTTGCCTCAGCCTTAAATTTCCCCTTCAGAATGAGAGTTTGTTGGAATGCTGAAAATATAATGAATGTTTCACAAAGACTCTTCTAGATTATCTCCTGTTAGGATCTCTTACAGAATACAATTAAAAAAAAGTTATTTTTCCCAAGGATCCCATGCCAGATGCATTCTGGTGAAAAGAAGGAATGGCTGGACCATGAGCAGGAGGCTGAATGTGTTAGAAGGGATGCAACAGCATCTCATCTCCAACAGCAGCAGCTCTGGGACATGAATTCCCACTGACTGGAGTAGCTGTTGTGACAACTGAGCTAGTTGGCTGCTTACCTAATCTTGGGACTTCCACAAATTTGTTCTTGAAAGCAAAAATTAGCTCCTCTGTTTTTTACTTTTCTGAATAGATGTTTTTCATGTTTGCCTACCAATTACTACTCTAAACATGTTTCCCTAGTAGTGGCAACAAAAAAGTGTGTTTGTGAGAACCAGTTTCTGTTTGTGAGCAGCTGTACACTGTGAGTAGCTCTTGTGGAGGTTCTCTATGGCTCTCTGTGTGTAGGTGGTTCTGGGTCTGCCCAGCTAGAGAACAGAACCTGCGGAGGGAAGGCACTTAGTTGTAGCTAAACATTGTGACTCTCTCTGTGTTCAACCTGTTCCAAGGTCTTCTGGGTTGCTCATGGTTTTGCTTGTTGCAGTCTGTGCCTTTGGCTTCTGCAGGTGGAAATGGATATTCAGCTACAGTCCTTGGGATTAATACAGCAATGCCTGGGTAGAATTGGAGAGCCTGAGATTATATTAATGATATAACTAGATGATACAGATATTCTTTCTGGCTTCAAATTCCATAAAATTCTGCTTCCCTTCCTGTCACTGATGTATAATAGGGCTGTTTGCCTGTCCCTTTTTAGTCCACTGATATGGTTCTGAATAAGTGCACTAAGTTGGTCTCGTAGAAAGGTCCTGAGTATTCGTTTGAATTTGTTACTATATACTGATGCAGGAGCCTTTTTGCAACATTTATGTAGCTGCGGATGTGTTTAGCAGAGGTCTACGCAAAGCAATTTTTTAAATGCAATTGCAAACTGTTTTCTTCATCTCGGCTGGCAATTTGCTTAATAAACTTGTTTTAGGGATTTTAACCTAACCAAGTGAAATTGCTGTACTGAAAGACGCCTCTTGTATCAAAAGTAGTATTTGATTGGTCTGTTCTTTTCCCTGAAGTGCCAGGAAGCTCCAAAGGAGGAAAATCTCTGTGCCCTTGAAAGGAGAGGGCAACTAATTTTATCACTTAATTATTTCAGGGAAGCATTATCAGTGAACTGAGAATGAAACTGAAGAAATGTTGTAAAGGTCTGAGTAAAAAATTGTTGGCAGATTTCTATGGAAGATGTATATACTTTTTATATATTAAATATATTTTAAGAAAGGGAAAAGGGAGGTGTTGAGATTTCCAAAGGTCTGGTTTGTGGCATATATTAATACAAGCCCCCAGTGCCTTACCTGGGCAGTCTATGGTGTGTGGCTGTACTGACTGATGAGGAGAGAAACGTGTGTGTGTTTACACATATTGGTTTGACTTGAAATAGAACTGTGGAAAAAATTGACTTTTTAGCCTGTGACCGACTTGACGGCTTGCTTGAGTTCAGGTCCAGAGAGGAGTTTGAGGCTAAGCTTCAGTACGTACATAATTCAAGGTCGCTTCAGGTTTTCTTGACTGGAGTGAGAGTTGCTGCTTGTCGGTAACCTTTTTTTGGCCAGTGTGTGATTCCTGTGAGAATAAATCAGTTGTTTCCAGCGCTTAATGACAACTGTGATCATGTTCGTGACTAACCAGTTGCTGTCCTGAGAACCATTTCTCTGTTAATAAAAGTTGTGACTATATATATTTCTATAATGAAAATTTAAATCTTATTCTAAATACAAGTCACACATAGTTGTCTCTATAGCAAGAAAAGTCTTTTATGCTTCAGAATGAACAGTTTTCTGTGAGCTTTAGTTAAGCTAAAAATGACTTTTGTATAACTGCAGCGAGCAGTGTATGCAAAACATCATGCAGCCTTACTGAGATGGTTTCAGTTATGGCCCAGGCTGTCCCAAGATGAAAAAAAGATGAAAAAAGATGAAAAAAAATGGAGTTTGAGTGACTGAGTAGAAGTATATCATAATAAGTTTTTAGTTAGTTTTAAGATTTTTTTTTTAGTTATGGCCTAAGAAGTAAATATATTAACTTAAAGTTCATTCTGTTTCTGAGCTTGTACCCAGATGTTCCATGGCCCTGATGAATAAATAATTTTGAAATATGTTTTGTGTTGAGAAACTGGCAGGGTATTCACCTGGGGCAGAGCAGACTATGGGCAGCTTGGAAGGCGTGCGGTGGCTCCCGACGGACAGGAGGCGTGCGGAGCAGCTGAACAACCCTTGGAGCCGTTATGTAACATCCCTACTTTGGTGCCTTGCCTAGATGGAGCTTCTCAGGTAAGGAAGGATTTTTTTTTCCCCTCCATTTTTTCTTTTTGAGTACATTAAGATAATCAGAACTGTTTCCAAACACAGCATTTCCAAATGCTGCAGTAAGAGCCCTCACTGCTTTTCCTGTAAGCTCTGGAATTTATGTGATTCAATTATTTCAAATTTGTAAAGGCTTTTGCATTCAGAACCTGGTTTGTTCCTGAGTATAAACAAAGTTCCCATTAGCTAAAGATGCTGGATGCTCTCAGCAGATAACTGTGCTTTGGAGCTGGATGCAGCTGCCCTCAAGATGAGGTGGGACCCTGCCCTGCAGGGATCTGCAGCAGATGAGGTGGGACCCTGCCCTGCTGCAGTGTACTTCTGTCTGGAGCCCTCTGTAACTGTTTAACCAGGGACCTTTCTCTAGCAGAAAAGCAATAGAAACATAGCAACTTCTATCTCAGACTGTCTACACACATTATGAATATTTATTTACCCTGTAACCTCTTTGAGAGGTATTGTGGGTTTTCTTTTCATATGGCTAATTTGAGGCAATGCAACCATATCAGTCTTGGCTCTAGTCTGGCACAGCTTATGGCCTCTACTGCCTGAGAAGGTTCTTTTGATGTAGTGGCTGAGATGCAGCCTATGGGAGGCAATGCTTAGGTCCTCTGCAGGCAGATGTCCGCTCAGAACCATCTCCCTGCTGAGAAGCTGGTGGTCAAAAGGCAAGGGACTGCAGGCTGGCCACTCAAGCTGTGGAGCGTGTATTGCATCCCAGGGCCTGTAATGCGTTTTGCGACAGGGTCTGTGTGAGAAGAGGCAGCCCCTGCCTGTTCTGATCATGAACCTTGTCCTGTGTCTGTGAGTGTGCTCACAGGCAGGCAGCGGAGCCTCGGGGCCCGCGGTACCGCAGTGGGGAATAACCCCTCCCGGCCAGTGTGTTGACTCCAACGAGTCCCAAACTGCTCCTGCCCTCTTGAGCTTGGTGTTCTTGTTTCTGTCATTGAATATGGGCAAAGAACACCACAGCTGCTTTCATTTCATCCTGTTCCTCATGTGTGCTTTGGGCATGCCTCCGGGATGAGTAGGTTGTTTCTGGTACAACACAAAGCCAACACAAGGCAGCCCTAGCTTTTGCCTGGAGGAACATGCACTTGGCAGGACAAGTGACCCATGAAGGCAAATGAAAGGAATGCAATCAGATAAATTCCTTGAGAAGGAAGAGCAAAAACAATCTCATCTTCATTTTGGTGGCCCTCAGTGCTGCTTCTCCTCGCAGACCTACGTGAGGCCTGGAGTGATTAGTAATGGCAGTGCTCTGGAGCAGGCCTTGTTATTCACAGGGCTAGCAGCATAAAGGTGATTTAAGAAGAGCATTACCAAGAGTAAGCATCGTTTGTACCCTGAGAGGAGCTGTATTAATGAAGAAAGGAAAAAGCCAAAAATAAGAACCTAAGTTGCTTCACTTTGAGGTTATGAAATAAAGCTGGAGTTATTTATTTTTAAGTTAAAATTGCTTTTTACATCACAATATGTAGGTTGTGTGGAATTGGTATAAATCTTAGCTGTTTTTCTCTACCGCAAACCGTTCCTTTTTCTTTTGTTGTCATTTGAAGATATCCAACTTGGGAGCTGAATTAAAATGAATGTGGAGATGGTGAATTCTTTCCTGTATTTACCATTGATAGACGACTTTGATTTGTATTTTAATACAGAGTTGATCTAACAAACGAGGCTTAAAATTAATATAATCCTTATCCTCAGTCTATTTTTCTATCTGTTTTAAATGATCTAGCCTGTCTTTTTTAAATGATCGAACTGAACTTGGAGCCGAGTTGTGGTCTGCTGATTTCTTCTGCAATTGATATTGTTAAAAACTAAGTGGAGAAACTGATCTCAAGAGTGAGGGAACTGAGGACATAAGGCACAAAGCACTGAAATGATGTTAAAATCTAGTTACGTTCTGTGCTTTCCCTAATATCATCTTCTGTGCTGCCTGTTGTTTCTGTACTTATGGCTTATCTGCTTCCTTCCCCGAGAGGGGGGGGGATTCTTCCTTCTGTGTGCTGAAATTGCTATGATGTCCTGTGTAGTGACCACTGAAGGGCTCCTCTGGAACTGCTGGGCTGCTATTCCCTTTGGAGGAGCTATTGCTTCACAGTTTGTGGTATGTCCAGCGCGTCATTCATATTGCAGCAAATGCTTGCTGCAGCAGTAAACAAGTGTGAAGTCCCTGGGCAGGGCTGAGTGTTTCTCACTGCGCTGCATGGACAGAAGGGCTGTGTTCAGTTTGGATATGTGGCCCTGTTCACATGAGCTGATGTTTTCGTCATATCCCTGATAAGAGAAAGCTTTGCCAGATTGTTTAAGAGGATGGAGATGGGGAATTTCAGCTGAGAAGAGGATTTTTTTTTTCCCTTACTCCTGGTTGCAATAATGCGCCTTTTGCTTAGGTGCAACTCTTTGGAATGTAGGAGCATTTTGACTTCATTTT